>JAVYIG010013411.1:0-47578 GCA_035222895.1 Strongylocentrotus droebachiensis
CAAACATGTAGGGATTCAAGGAGTAGGGTTCCTCTCTGATGATCGGTATGTTATACTTGATGGCTCAAAAAATAATAATATCACACTGTACACAGTAGAGCAAACAAAGTTGAATGTAATGTTTGAGACTCTGAGTCGCAATGAAGGTGGATATGCTAACCTCACTGTAGACAGTGACGATCAGATATATGTTAGCTACAGGAAACCCGCGAAGATCCAGGTATTCTCACCAGCAGGTGGGAAGGCGATCAGGGAGATACCATGTGGTGGGTATGTACCTAAGCAGATTGCTAGTTATAATGATCACCTGATCACCAACTCCTTGAAGACAATACGATTGATTGACAAACAAGGTGTTGTAAAGTATAAGTTAGCGAAATTAGGTCATTTCGCATACGTCGCAGTGTCTCAATGGAATACAATCCTGATAGCCAACGTGAGGCACGATGTAGGTTTGGTCAGTATTGATGAGTACACTAACGAGCTGAAGCATGTCCAGAACCTCATCAATGATTACAAGATTGAGAAGCCTGAGAGAGAGTGGTACTATCTCCAGCAGTACCGATCAGGAGAGATCGCTTTCTGCACTCCTGATAGACTCTATATATTCCACTGGAAATAATGGATGATTCATCCCTACTCGCCCTGTATGTTACCACTGATACATTTAGGCCATTAGAGGGGGAGGGGGATGTGTGCGACCGGGCAAGTTTTTTTAGAATAAAAACGGGAATACTAAAAAATTAAGAATAACATAATTTTTCGTTAAAAAACGGGCTCATGCCCGCCCCCTATTGCGAAAGCTTCCAGCAAGCCTTGTCTTTCTATATAAAATCCAAATGCATCAGTTAAATCTTGGACTAGTCGAAATGGAGTTTTGGTGTAATGAAGATCATGTGGATCAATGTGAACGATTGAACCTTTCTTTTGATATATTTCTGACGTGTTTATCTTTCAAGATTTTGTCGTTGATAATTACTTTACATGCGAATCTGACTTTTGGTAGCTGTTGTAAATATATAAATGATGTAGACTTAATTTGATTGTGGACTAAAGGATTATTTTACAGTAATTTGGAGATAATAATCCTAATCATGGAAACAATGTGATCGTAATGCTGTTTAATACAATGAAGTTCGACTTATTGATTGTATGATGTATGTTGCAAAAGTATTGTAAAGCCAATCGTAAAAATAAGGGTTTACCTTTTAATTTGATGAACTGTAGTATGATGCTTTTTGTTTTCCTTTTTTTACCTTCCGTCTGGCAAAATACATGGGAGAAACAACATTGAATTTGTCGGAAATATCCGATTTTTTTTTCTTGTTCATATATTTCATTTTGTCTGTGTTTCCATGTAGAGCAAATGGTCTTTATACGTTTTAGAAAAATCTGAAAAGTTGTGATTTTATAGCTACTCTCGGTTCACTTTGTACTAAAGATGTCATTAAACATCATCCTTCATTTTCTTTGTCATACTTGTATGTGGCCGAAATGTAAAATTGTTACATGTTCCTATAAGGGCTCATGTGTATAAAACCAATACACTATCATCAAAAGTGTATATAAAACAAATGAAGATATTCTTTGGCACTTGTCCATATAAAACAAATGTAGAGGAGATCGCATTTAGAATTGCCTATCTAAAAGGAGCTTAAAAGCTTTACAACTACATTAATTTCTTCTTATCTTTTTAGATTTATTCCCCGTTTCTTACGTTTCTTCATCAAGTGTACTTCCCCTTTAGTATGCATCCCTGTTGTTTGGGAACGAGTCTACATTAGTATCCACCTGTTCATTTCAGAATGTTCTTTTATACATAACTTCATATGTGTCTTTGTCTCTTTCATATTATAAGTATTTCCTTGACCTTGTTTACCTTTCTGCGCTTACCATTGCTCAAACTTAATAAAACATAATTTAAAATATAAAGGTTGCTACAACGATCATGACGCTATACATGTACACGTATTTGATTCTTAACTTTAATCATCTGACGAAATTGGGGTAACTGAAATCGCAATATTATGTAATCGCATATATTATGTAAAAAAACATTTTGACATGAAGAAATGACTGTTTGTATAATTATGTTGTATTCTACCTTACATCTATATGTTCAAGAAAGATTACCGAGAGTCCTTTTCAGGACTCCTCAATCCTCCCTCTCTCTCACATGGTGCTCCCGCAAGCCTACTGTATATCTACATCACCATGCAAGCCGACACTTACAAGAAGCATATATATGTTCTTTGTTATTCAGTTATATTATATTTGGACAAATGCAGAAATAAAAAAATCAAATAAAAAATACACAAAGATAATTATACAGTGCTAATTGTTTCATTCAACTTTTGGTTATTATTAAGCAATGACATCTGCAATTGGCAGTTGATTTTGTTTTTATTGTAACTCCTTTACCTCCCTTCGTTATAAAGAGTGGCCCTGCATGGAGGACCTATGTTTCAATGTTGTCTATTCATTATTTCTTTCCCATATGAGACCATGATACTCTGCAGTCACACCGCCGAATCGACTCTATTATTTTTATGTAAACAATGTATTATTCCATGTTTACATATAATTATGTATGTTATTCTTTAATTGCAATGACGATTTGAATTTGATTGAAACAAAACTATAGCTATTGATACGACACTCTATATAGTACAAATTATTATTTGTGTTGATGACATATATTTACAAAACATAATATGAAATATGTGTTGTCTATGGGATTATATGCAGTTTGCAGGGGAGAGGGCGTGCAAAATTAATGTGTATAAAAGGGGGCAGCAATTTTTACGCTAGATGGAGCTTGCACTGTGTAACATATAGTAATACACTGGTGTGTACTCCGGTTTCTTATGCAGGTATAATGTCTACTGTAATCGAGTTGTTATTCAATCTTTCTTTGTATGAGGTATTGTAAATACTTTTATTTTGATTACCAAATAAATTTTGATTCACATCGAATTCAGTCTTGAGTTTTAAATCAATTTCATATATCGCACAGTTGAAATTGCTGTTGCACAAGAGAGTCGCATCAGATCCATGCTAGTTTCAGTCGAAATTGGTAACCCCGAACTATACCTGATTGGATACGGTGTCTCCCCCTTTACGGATAAGAACTATTTTGACTTCTGTTCTCATTAGAGCTCTTAGCACCGCGTTTCAAGAGTTAACACCCCAAATTCGACGCTAACCCTGCTTTTCCGGGCCAAATAATCCTGTATAATATAAGTATATGTACTATCGGTGGGGCTACCCCACTTTGGAAAAACCTCTTTCTATATATACATCTCTCTCTCTCTCTCTCTCTCTCTCTGTTCCCTCTCTCCTATATCTCCCTTCCTCCCTCCTTTCCCAGCTCAGTAAATATTTTATTTCTATTTCACTCTGTCACGTTATTTACCACCAAATGAATGATGTTTTTGTTCAACCCTAAACACTGCAAGAATGCCTTCGTCTATAGGGTGTAATACTATAATCGGGGGGAAGGGGGTACTGACATACATACGGGGTGTGCCGCTCTAATGGGTAATGTTTTCACACAAAAATCTCTAAACATGGGTCCCATTTTTAACAAAATACCCCTTAATTTGGGTCCGCTTTTTCAAAAAATTCTAACCTTTTTATGGGTGTTTGCCACGAAAATTGTGGGAAATGGGCTGTACTTCGAGATAAATCCGCCAAAATGACCCTTAAAAATGGGTGGGGGTTTCGAGGCTTCAGCGGCACACCCCCGTCAAAGACTCTAATTAAATGTATTCATTCTCGTTAAAAATTATAGAAATGAAGGAGATAAAATTAACGTTTCAGACGGCATTATTTACAAACTTGATTGACCCTTTTAATAAACAACCTGCATGCTGAACAGTGATCAGGAATAAAAAAAAGTCGGAAATAACTGCTTCTGTTTCTAACAGGAGAATTGGAGAAAGAGAGTTATGGTGCAAGGGGGAGAGAGTGGGGGAGAGAAAGCTAGAGAAAGAGAGAGAGAGTGAGAAAGAGATAGAGTGAAAGGGGAGAAAAAGCTAGGGAAAGAGAGAGAGAGAGAGTAAAAAGGGAAACAAAGTAAGAGAAAGAGAGAGTGTGAGAAAGAAAAAGAGAGATAGAGAGAATGCAGAGGGGCAAAGATATCCGCACACAGCAAGAGAAAGAGAGAGAGAGAGAGAGGGAGAGAGAGAGAGAGATAGAATTATAACTGTAATCAAATTTTTGAGCAAACATTTTCTTTGAGTTCTTACCTTAAATAACATGTAATACTGGGGGGAAAGGGTAGAAAACTTTTCCTCCTCCTTTCAAAATATCATTCCATATCATAATCCTAAAGGGATAGATCCTGACAATGAATGGCGACAAAAACGTAGTATCCACCATTCTCATTACCATGGTAACATGCTCCACACTATTGATGCAAAATTTGTACTCCCTATGATGCAGGCTAAGATTTTCTTGCTGAATGTATGCTTATCGGGGTTGATTATGTCCCTCTTAGGATACCAACTGTCTTTGGCTAGCTTGCAGGTAAGTGCCACCGGAAGAAAAGAAGATAAATTGAGAGATGATACAAAGACAGTACCTGAAGGCCACGGTGGAAGAATCGTCATCCGCCCGTCTGAACTGAATCTCAAATGGAATTGACGATAATAATTATTGTTCGCCGACGGTCTTTTCTCGATTCGCGTGCGATTAATTTTCACTACGCAAAATGATGACGTCACAATTTACAGGCATTTTCTAGCTTTTCTTAGGCACTAAATGTCAAGGTCATGATGCCATTCTATCCACGTGCTGTTGTTAGGAGATCTTTCAGTCAAGGTGGTAGATACATGGCATGGACCTACTCGTGGGCATACCAAATCTATCAGCAGTGGAGGGGGGAGGGGTGTCTTCTCTTTCTAGAATATCCCCACACAGAGTCCAATATTTAGTGAGCAGTATTTTTAATTTCATCTCTTTTTTCTTCAAGGTAACAGTCTCTAGTGGTGCATTCTAGAAGCCAATGCTCATATAACATTGTAGTCAACAATCACTACATGTATCATCACTAGCTAATTTGAAGGAGGGGCAAGGGAGGCAGTTAGGCCCTCCTGACGGATTGCCGACCAAGTAAAAGAAATGCAGGAACTACTTATAACCTGGTAGTTAGCAGGTTAGGGAATAATTGCAAGTAAAAGAGGGGGGGTGCACTCACCATGGTCATATTCTCAAAGTCATTTCGGGTAATACCCCCTCCCTCGATCGGTGACAGCAAACCACAGCACTAAAAAAAGTGAATTCTGGATGAAAAGTATATGGATCACAGTAGCTGAGATGTTTTTACCCCTCCTGCCCGATCGAGGCCAAGGTCCGGGACACGACACTGTGTCTCATCGAAAATTAAAAAGAAAACTCGTGTTGGCAGAGTATGAGATGACTTTCGTCCTAATTGATAGGCCTATACTGGTCGGGGAAGTTTAAGACGTTGCAAATAAAGTTTTGACAGTAAACTCAAAGCCTATCAGTTCAGCTCAATGCAAAGTTTAGCTCGCCGGAAGAGTGGACATAAACATGACCGTCGATACTAGATCGAGTGTGTCTATCATCCCACAGGCCGTCCTCGAGAGACATTCAGCCAAAGAAGCCATTCAGCCAACTAGAGCAAAGTTATCCGACTACTTTAAAGCTGACATCCCAGTACTCAGTCAAAGTACTCACTCGACAAGCTGATGCTACATGTGAAATTATACGTAAAGGATCGGGATGGACCTCATCAACAAAATGGATTTTAAATTCAGTGCAACACCGAACGCGTCAAAGCCGACAACAGCGAGTTTCCGTCATCATCGAAGTTTCGCAAGCTGTTCCCGGCACCAGGTATCGGGAAAGCGGGAAACTTCAGGATACAAGCATCAAGATCAAACATGGCTAAATGTTTCATATCAGAACTCGAAATAGAGTGAGAAAGAGGAATAGAGAGGACAAGGAAAAGAAAGGAGGAATGTAGAGAGAAGCGAGATTAAAATTAACTAACCTTTCGTTCGAGTCGCCAACATGGAGAAGCTTGATCCTGTAGATACATTCATCTTCACTCGTTCCTCCCATCCTCCTGCTTGACTATCACGAGAGCCTCAGAAGTAAACCTGAGAACAAAACTTTCACCAGGTTTCCAAGATCACGCCTTTCTTTCACGAATAATTTGCATCATGGATTATCGCTCGATGTAGTCTGATCCTTAATCTTGAAAAAGGTTATACAAAAGATAAGGGGTACTTATCAGAAAGCAAACGTGACACGTGTCACAGTAAAAGGGGATTTATCTGAAGTAAAAAAGGAGTACTTCTGGCACCTAAAACAGGGCACGCAGTAGAAAGGGAAAGGGGAATTTACTACAAAGGAAAAGGGCACTTTTCAAAGTAAAACGGGTGTCTTTCCGAGCACCGCGCCTCTGACTAAAAGTACATTTAGAAAAGCATATTATCGTGTCCCATTTGCAGGCCCAAAGAATGAAAAAGTTAAATTCCAACTGCATTTGAAAGATAATACTAATTTAGAACTTCCCTAAAAAAGGTGGGGCTTGAAAATGTCGTCAAGTGGGAAAATAACGACTATTAGTTGTCAAATCGACTTTAGGGCTATAGAGCCCAAAAGTAATAGTCTAGATTTTCAGACAATTGTACCAAATGGTCATACGTTTTATGCTGTGCAAAGATTCAATCAGTTTAATCTTAGCCTTCACAAGAAGTGGGTTATTGATGTATACAAATGGTCATGTACCCTTTACAACTCTTTTCATGTATGTTATTACCAAAGACGAAAAAAGCCAGTCAGTCACTCAATAGTGTCTGACAGTGAAGTCCAGCAAGTAAACGGGTTTCCTTGCATAATTTGAATATGAGGACACTGCTAACGTTTAAATTTCACAGATAGGACATACATGACATATTCATAATTCCTGCAAATTTCTACAGAATTTGAGGTTGGCTGCAAAAGGGACATAGTACCTAAGATCAGAGGTGTTTCACAAAGACTAAGATCTACTTTAAGTTGGACCTAACTATTGCAGGTCGTTCATGCGAATATTTGCTCTCACTATTTACTATCATTGGTCCCTCAAGAGACATACCAATCATGATCACAAATCTACAGAATTTAGAATTTTTTGATAATTCATTACTGAAGGAAAAACATCATCTAAAGATCAGAAAGGTGAGAGCAAACAGTGACAAAAATGGCCTGCATAGTTAAGTCCAACTTGTAGTCGATCTTAGTCTTTGTGAAACACTTCTCCCCCCCCCCCCCCTATGAATCTTTGAATTGAATTAAATTGCAAAAGGACAAAATTTGATATAAAACTATAAATAGGATATAAATAGGATAGTAGGCTGTTTGAATATTACGCACCTGTCATAATCGGGTGGCCTGCATAGTTAAGTCCAACTTGTAGTCGATCTTAGTCTTTGTGAAACACTTCTCCCCCCCCCCCCCCCCTATGAATCTTTGAATTGAATTAAATTGCAAAAGGACAAAATTTGATATAAAAATATAAATAGGATAGTAGGCTGTTTGAATATTACGCACCTGTCATAATCGGGTGGCAGTTACACGTGACGGAATATGTTATTTGCAATTTAAAAATACGAGGGGAGGGAGGCACTGCCCCCTCCATCCACGTCTTGTAGGCCTAAGCAATAAAGGCGAAATAGCCCCTACGCAACCCGAAAATATAATATATCGAACAACTTATTAGCTTTCTAGACGATAGTTAGACCAGTAAAGGTAACGTTCTAAGATCGAATATCTTCTTTACTTCTCTCTAGCTGTCCGGCCAGATGTGTTTTGCATCAGAGCCATCTATACACAGAGTTTGGCCAACTTGGTTTCACTGGGTCACAACATGCCGTATATTCTTTTGTTTTGTGCTTGCCTAACAAAGCAGTAGTCGCCATCTTGTGTCCAACTCAAACCGGGTTGGCCAAACTCTCTCAATCAATGGCACTGTTTTGCATGTATATATAGCGCCATCTCTAACATTCCAACCACTGCGTACTGATGGAAGGGGTGGGGTGGGTTCATTTCTAACCAGTAATTTACAAATGTTGCTGAAATGACATGATTTTCCGGGATTTTTGCTCACTTTTTTTGTAAATATTACTTTATTATGCGTTTGTTGGAAAATGACAAATTCCCAAATTTACAATCAGGGAAAAAAGTATGTTTTTTTTAGAAGCCTACATGTTAGGGCTCGCGGAACGGATGGGCTTGCGAGGGTTGAACCCCCTTCCTCTTTTTTTGTTATGTTAAAAAGAAATAAAAAGGAAGAAATAAAGAAAGCCAGTGTTAATGAGGTATCAAGATATGCTCATCTGACGGTCATTAATTGTCTAAAACCCTAAGGCGGCCTCTGAATGCTCATCTGACCTTTATTAAATGCCTGAAACCCCTGCGCTTTATGGGCTCAGCCCCTCGGCCCCTTGGACCCCACGCCAACTAGTGACCTGCCAGTATCACCGTGAATAAGGTAGCAAAATATTATAATCTGACCGTAATTAAATGCTTATAATCCCGCTCGCTTAGCTCAACCTGATCGTAAATAATTTAGCCCTTTCACCCCCCCCCACCACTTTGAAAAACGTTCCGCGGAGCCTGCATGTATGTATCTTGTAAAAGTGGTGGTGATGCGGCTTTTTTTTTTTTTGCCCTCCCCCCTAACGTTTTTGCCTATTCCGCCACTGATTCAAACTGTAATTTCGAAGGAGCACCGTTCCATAAGACTTTATTAAAAGCAATTCGACTCTTACTTGACAATTTTTTTCTAATGGGGGAAGGGGGTAACAGAAATAGAATTCAGGTTTGGCACGGGAATATGTCGGCCCGACAGACGCTTGACAAACTAAGATCGAGATTTTATTGGGCGATTTCAATCTGCTTGTCGGTCAAAGGCTGCTGGAAATTCCCAGTACCAAAAATTAGAATGACAAGCTAAATAACTAGAAATGCAATCGTGTCAGAACGATGTGCGTGCAATGACGTCGTGTTTATACGTGTCAAACGAAAGAGCTTCTCTCGGACTATCCAGAGCAATTTGCACGAAGTCTGTAGCTTCTGTGATATTGGAGATAGGTAGGGCGAAAGAAAGGCATCAACAGTGACCTTGATTGGATGGTACTATGCCTACGAAGTTTGAAAGAAATTGGGATAGGGGAAAGAACCTAGAAAGGGCTCGCAAGCACTGCGTGCACAAACCAATGGGATTTGGTGCATGTTTGACATTACAATCAAGTTCGTTCTGGGGGCCAAAAGCGTGAACCCGATATGCCCCATAGACAATGCGTGTAATGAATGGGCGGAAAACGTGCAGGATCTGTATTATGGCCGGAGTTAAATTTTTTTTTCTCTCTCTATTTACGTCTTTTTATGGGCCGTATTTGGTATCATTAGAAAGAGAATTTCATGGTTGTTATTGTAAACCACTCTTTTTTTTCTATGATAATCCTATCGAAACACGTGATGTAAAATAGATGTATAGGACAAAATGGCGTCTTAAATGGCCCCCTTGACTAATTTCAAAAATCCGGCCAAGAGGTGCCCTGCATATTGCATCTCGAAATGTCATTGCAAATTTTCAAGAAAAAAAAGGATGTTTAGGGGGCGAAAAGTAGTCTGAAAAAATGACGTCATGGCCGATAAGTGTTATAATCGGGCGGAAACTCGGCGGAATTCGTATAGTGACCCTTGTTCAAATGCGATTTACTCACAATTTTCTGTGTGAACATATACCATACTTGGTATCATTCGAAAGGGCACTCCATTGCGGTCAGTTTGACACCATTGTTATCTCCGCGCAATGTATTGCACGCATTAAACGCGCTATTACGTAATGCATAGTAAATTCATCATTTTTGGCGATAACTTTGCGCTGACATATTTGAATTTTACCAAACTTGGCAGACAGTTATCACGTATATGGATACATGTGTCTGCTAAATTTCATTGACGTTGGTACAAAGATAGCCATTTTAGAGCAAGTTGAAGTTATTTTGGAATTTTCTTGAAAATGGCGAATTTTGAGGGCATTTTTCTCAAAGTCGGTCAGTGTTAGTGTATATAATTTTGTATATGGCTGGACAGGGCATATCCTCAAGTATCTAAATCCAAAAAAGGGTACGGATCTGCCAAGCCATAATGGAGATACGGCCACAGAAAGAAATCCAATTCCCAGAACTTTAGAGGGCGCTATTTATGTAGTGCAAAGCCATTGGAGCGTGACATTTGACATGGCTATGTGCAATTATAAGATAAAGATACTGTGAGATTTAAATACAAAACGGAATTTATATGAGAAAGTTATGGCAGTTTTAGATTATTTAGGGGTCAATTTTTCAAGAACTTGAGAGATTTTTGACGGAGTCGGTTTCAGATTTCAATTTTGAGTACAAAGATGGCATTTTGAAGGTCAAGTGATACGTCGCAGATGAAAGAACACCTCTCAGACTATCTAGAGGAATTTGTTAGAAATTTGTAGGATCTAGGATAGTGGAGATAGGAAGGAAGAAAGAAAGGCCTTAAAATGGACCAGAAACGGACAAAATGGCGCCTGGACGGTTATGCATGAGTGATTTCGAGAATCGAAGAATGTAGTGACCTTGATGAGATGTTAGAGACTATGCCTTTGAAATTTGAAAGGAAAAAGACATGAGGAAAGCACCTAACTAGGAATAACAAACACTACGTGCAAAACGAATGGGATTTCTGGACGAAAAGGAAAAGGAAAAGGAAAATATTAATGGGGCAGAATGTGAACGAAAACAAGGCAATGACGAAGGTTCGTCATGGTTCGTCATTGCCAAAACATGTAGATAGTACCACGTATGATCAGTGCACCACTACATTGTAAAGGCAGAGAGTATACATGTTAACTGATTTCATATCAAACCTAGACCGATACGTACTGACGGAAAAAGAGGTGAGTAAACTTAAATGTACACGTATGTCATTTCCAGACGAAATATTGTATATTGAATATTTTCGTTTAAAATGGCGTATATTCATGTCATTATAGGCCAACTCCCAGATACTTTTGAGACTTTGTTTGCATCTGGTTTGTAAAATTATAATTTTCATTAGACTGAAATAGTTGGGTCTGGGTCCAAATGTCTATGAGTATGAGTTGATAGATGGTCAGTGATTGAGCCAAGACTAAGATAAGAATGACGGGTGTTTAGGAAATAATATTAAGTTAAACCATGTTAGTTAAACCATGAAGAAACAGATGACAAAAATAAAACTAAACAAAACAAAGCTTTGAAACCAGATTTTAATGTACTTGATCGTGAACCCGGAAGTAACGTTTGTCGCATTCGAAAAATTGTGAGCATATTGAAACCAGTATTGATATCGTCCATAAGTATAACTTCTCAGTGTTTGTTTGTCCTGGGGGATAATGTGACAATTTGGTACGTTATTGTGATTATTTGATTTGATTTATTGGTTTCTGCATCTTTTTTTCTTTTTTTCATCATACATTTTCATGAAAGAATATGGTTTGATACAATATTTTAAGTGTATATAATTGTATACAGAAAGTAAACGAAATTAAACAAATATATTGAATGCATAATTAACATACAGTAGATGCAAGGGGGCTACAGAAATAAGCAAAGTAGCTTGACGTGCCCGCAGCCCTCAACTTAGATACAACAATAAAAATGCAAATAAAAGAGAGTGACTTGCAGAGAAGAAAAGGAAAGGGGAGAGAATTTTGGTAAATTAGCGTTAATATTTCATAAACGGATCTGAAAATCTAAATTGGAACAATAGCATTGGTGCATCAGCGAATAAAATATACTGTAGTGCAGGCCTTCTCAACTGGCGGCGCGCGTGCCACTCGTGGCGCGCGGCTGTTGCCAAGAAAAAAAGGGAAAAAAAGAAGAAGAAAAACAAACAAACAATTATAACAATATTTATTTTAAAATTAAAAACCCAGCAAAATCAAGAAATCGCAGTCGAAGTTAAGCCCAAAATGTCTGCTTAACAAAAAGGAAGAAAGGGGAATTTAACGGCTTTTACCATTTACTTAGGGGTTATTTGCTTGAAGTTTGGGATATATGATGTTGTGCAGATGTTTATCTACATAACAATGTTTATCATTGCCGATCTGAGGAAACACCGTGTATTTATTTTTAGATTGGTCCGCGCGCGGGTTTCTGGGATACATCGAGCAAAACACTACTGCATTGCGACATTTTAAGTGGAAAAACTGGTTGGCGAAAGTGATGTCGCAATAACCATGTTAATTTTAGCATTTCCCGTGTTTATTGCACCACAATAACTACATACAAATTTACTTCCAGTGTAATTGTACCCAGGCATTGTACTAACTTTTTCACATCAATATGAAATTATGATTGATATATTTTGGAATTAATAGGTGTACAAAATGCCACATCTGGGCCTTTAAAAAACCCTAAAATCAACCACCTATGGTGGGCCCCTGGAACCCACCAGTTGTCGGATCGGTCGCTACGCTCCCTCGCAGCACAGTCATCAAACATACAGGTAATTGGCACTTCAACTTCAACTTCAATTACATTTCGTTTTGGCACTTCTAACAAACTAGTTGAGAAGGCCTGCTGTAGTGCATTTGATGAATTATTAATATCATTTACATATATCAGGAATAACAAAGGGCCGAGGATTGACCCTTGTGGCACTCGTATACTCGCACAAGTATTGTATGGTCAAGAGTGTCAAATGCCTTGCACACATCCATGAATACTCCAATAATGATCAGCTGAGGCATTTGACACTCTATCAAATAATTGTAACTTGAATGAAATTTCCTAAAACCATATTGATTTTCATACAACAGTACATTTTCTGTTAGAAAATCATACAGTCTATTATAAGTCAGTCTTTTTAAGACTTTAGAAATACTTGGTAAGATAGAAACAGGTCGGTAATTTGAAACGAGAGAAGAGTCGTCTTGTTTGTATATTGGAATTGCTATTTTCAGTGAGTCCGGAAAGACTCCTGTTGTAAGTGATACATTACAAATGTGTACTATAGGCGTTACAATACTTCCTGCTATTGTTTTAAAAGGTGCGTACTCATTTCATCATGACTACATTCTCAATGAATTGACAAATTATTCAAAATTTCAACACAGTTTGTAGGCATAAAGAAAAACGATTTATCACATGGATTTGAAAGAAATTGTAAATAATCTTAACCATTGGAATTTATTTTCGATGCCTGAATAGGGCCTACATTTACGAAATACTTATTAAAACAAAATTGTCTGACCATCATTGTTAATATTAATTTTTGACTTGGTCTTTTGCTTTCGAAGAGTTTCTTTTATGGCTTTCCAGGTAGATGCCATATTGCCGTTAGCATTTTCAAATTCTTTTACATAGTACATTTTATTTTACGAGTCTAATTTATTTTATATATGTAATGCTTCCTGGGAGAAATTTCAATTATTTAAACATATTTGTGGCTTACACCCAGTAAATAAGATCGATTGATCGATCTGTATTGAAAAAAACAAGTCAGAAAAAATCTTCGAACCAGCGGGACTTGAACCTGCCATCTACTGCTTGCCGGGCAGCGACTCTACCACCAGGCCATCACTGGTCCATGGCACAGTCACGATGAACTAGAAACAAATACCCAAGCTCTCCTGATTCATTCTGACTCATTAATATTCATTAGTCCGTCATAGCCGGACAATAACTTTATATATGTAATGCTTCCTGGGAGAAATTTCAATTATTTAAACATATTTGTGGCTTACACCCAGTAAATAAGATCGATTGATCGATCTGTATTGAAAAAACAAGTCAGAAAAAATCTTGGAACCAGCGGGATATTTTGTAGGAAAAAGGCGTGATTAAAATGATAAACAGTCCTCATTTATCCAATGAGATGAAACAAAGCTACATTAATCATCTTGTTTTTTCCCTTTTCTTTTATCTCGTATTCCTGTAGAATTCGAATCATGGCTGATGCACTAAAGAATGTTATTGCTCAGAGTCTGGAGTGTCCTGTATGTCTGAATACCTTCACCGATCCCAAGATCCTGTCTTGTTCTCACAGCTACTGCAAGACCTGTCTGGACAACATCTTAGAATGCCATGGTAACGACCAGATGCTCCGATGCCCTGTCTGCAGAGCTGAAACCGAAGTCCCAAACCGAGATGTCAGCAAATTACCGGCAAGTCTAGCTTTGAAGTCTCTCATAGAGGACATGAAAAATCATTATCAGTTTTGCTCGAATTGTAAATCCGAGGACAAGTCGCAAGCTATTGTCTACTGTCAAGACTGTGGCAAGTATCTATGTTTCACTTGCCATAACAACCACTCTCAGTGGCAAGACCTCATCAGTCATGAGGTTTTAGCCATGAGTGAGATTGTATCAGGTAAGGTGTCAGTACGTAGATACCGTAAATGCAAGAAACACCCGAAAGAGGATGAGGAGTGCTTCTGTCCCGACTGCAGGAGATTTGCCTGCTTCAAGTGTGTTGCCATGGAGCATACAAACGAAGGACATGGGGTCATCGAGGCAGCTGTTTATGAAAGCAGCCATATGAAGAGTATCGAGGACCTCAAATCCAAGGCAAACAAGAAACGCTCTTGCTTTCAGAAATACGTTGATTTCATTGATGAACAGAAGGAACATGTGAGCAATGTTCAGAAGCAGTGTACAGATGATATCAACAAAGCATATGAAGAATCAATCCGGCAATTGACAGAGAAGAAAGAAGACCTCATTGGTGAAGTCAAGGGTAGGATCGAAGGAGTAGAGAAGGAACTGGACGAAATGAAGCAATCGACTCAGGAGCACATCACTCACTTGACCACCATAGCTGATGTGGTAACCAATAGGACAAAGATACCGTCAGATACGGATGCTTTGGCTGCACACGACACTCTATGTCAAGACTTACAGGAGGCCTTGAAACAAGAAGATCCTGACTACAAGCAGCCGATTCAATCGAGCAGGAAAGTAAAAACTGTCCATTTTAAGAGGAACGTCGGAATGGACGAGCTAGCTCTCGGTAAGATCGCAAATGCAGTTGCATTTAAGAACATCGCTTTGCCAACTAAGAATAGCATGAATGCCATGGTTGGTACACCAGAAGGTAGGATGGCAGTGGGATGTGACACGGGTGGCGTGGAGATCTTCTCTGCTGATGGCCAGCTCCAAGAGACAGTTCTCAAGGGCGTTAAGATTCGTGGAGTAGGGTTTCTCTCCAATGATCGGTATGTTATACTTGATCTCTCAAACAATATCACACTGTACACACCAGGATACACAAAGTTAAATGTAAAGTTTGAGACTCTGAGTCAAGATGAAAGTGGATATCCTGACCTCGCTGTAGACAGTGATGATCAGATCTATGTTAGCCAACATAAAGCCATGAAGACCCAGATATTCTCACCAGCAGGTGGGAAGGCGATCAGGGAGATATCATGTGATTGGTATATGCCTCGGCAGATTACTAGTTATAATGATTACTTGATCGTCAGATCTCATGATGCAATACGATTGATTGACAAACAAGATGTTGTAAAATATGAATTAAGGGGATTAGGTTATTTCCCATATGCCGCTGTGTCTCAAGGGAATACAATCCTGATAGCCAAGGTCAATCACGATGTAGGTTTGGTCAGCATCGATGAGTACACTAACGAGCTGAAGCATGTCCAGAACCTCGTCGTTGATTATAAGATTGAGAAGCCCCAGAGAGTGTGGTACTATCTCCAGCAGTACCGATCAGGAGAGATCGCTTTCTGCACTCCTGATAGACTCTTTATATTCCACTGGAAATAATGGATGAGTCATCCTTACTTGCCCTGTATGTTACCCAGAGGCGGCGGACCCGGGGGCAGGGGGGGGGGGCACAGTGCCCCCCACTTGTTCAAGTACCCCAAAAGTGCCCCCTTTTCCATAGGAAAAGTGCCCCTTTAACTTTCTAAAAAGCGCCCCTTTTTACATCAAAAGTGCCCCTATTACTTTGATATGTGCCCCTATTAATTTTTAAAAGTGCCCCCTCCCCTTTCCACTTCTGATATGTGCCCCTTTTATTTTTACACGTACCTCTTTTCCCTGACAAGTTCCCAGTTTCCTTTGCAATAATTGTCTATTTTCCATTCTCATAAGTGCCCTTTTTAATCTATAGTAAGTGCCCCTTTTGGGGTACGAGAAGCGCCCCTTTTCACTTTTGTTCAGCGCCTTCTTTACCTCTGATAAAAATGCCCTATTCAAATCTTAGAGATGCCCCTTTTACTTTGACAATTGCCCCTTTTCCTTTGTAAGAAGTGCCCCTTTTCACCTATGAAAATATACCTTTTTCATTCTCCTACTAGTGTCCCTTTTCATGCCTGGTAAATTACCCTATTTAATTCTGAGATAAACTCGTTTTATTTTGACAAGTGCCCCCTTTTCCTCCTCATAAGTGCTCTTTTCATCTCTAATAACACCCCCTTTTATTTTGACACGTGCCCCTTTCCCTTCTTAATAAATGCTCCTTTTCCTTCATAATATCCGCTTTTCATAAAAGCCCCCTTTCACCTCTAATAAATGACCCTATCAAAATCTGATCGGTGCTCCTTTTCTTTCAACAAATGCACATTTCCCTTTATTATTAGTGCCCCTTTTTCATTCTCATAAGTGCCTCTTTCATATATGGTGTGTGCCCATTTTCACGTCTGATAATTAAACTTTTTAACAATGATACGTGCCCCTTTTCCTTTCTTATGAGGAACATATCCCTTTTTCATAAATGCCCCTATCAAAATCTGATGGTTGCCTCTTTTCCGTCGACAAATGCCCAATTTCCATTCTCATAAGTGCCTTTTCATCCCTGGTGAGTGCCCCATTTTCACCTCTGATAATAACCCTTTGTACTTTGACACGTGCTCCTTTTATTTTCTAATAAGTGTCTTATCCCTTCGAAAAGTGTCCCCTTTTCCTCTCATCATTAAACGTACCCCTAATTTCAAGCGACTAAGAGCAATATCTCCCAAAGCTCGCTCGCTACGCTCGATTAGATGCTCACATTTATAGATGTTATAATTGTTACTTATCAAAGGTCTTTTCAGTTTGCTGTTATGAGAATGTACTTATTTATAACCCGATGAGGATAGATTTTTTCCTCTTTATAAGATGTAGTTTTCGCACTGCGACCTCACAAATCTTATATTTTTCCTCGCTCGCTTTGCTCGCTCGCAAATGATTTTTGTCGACCATCACACCCAACTGCAAGGTATGATGATTAAGCAATATTTTATACGATGTATAAAGAGAAACAAATATTGAAATCATCCCTGATAATGTAATCACATTAAAGGGGTATATACCAATGTCTAAAAATTGTATATTTTCACTTTGAGATTTCCCTTTGTAGGTGCCCTTTTCCCCCAGAAAGAGCCCTTTTTTGTGGTGTCCCCCCCCCCCCCACTTTGGAAGTCGCTCCGCCGCCTCTGATGTTACCACCGATAACTTTAGGCCAATAGAGGGGGAGGGGGATGTGTGCGATCGGACATGTTTTTTTAGAATAAAAACGGGAATACCGAAAAATTAAGAATAACATCATTTTTCGTTAAACAAAACGGGCCCATGCCCGCCCCCTATTTCAAAAGCTTCAAACAGGCCTTGTGTTTCTATATAAAATCTTGGACTAGGTGACATGGAGTTTGGGTGAAATGAAGATCATGTGGATCAATGTGAACGATTGAACCTTTCTTTTGATATATTTCTGACGTGTTTATCTTTCAAGATTTTGTCGTTGATCATTACTTTACATGCGAATCTGACTTTTGGTAGCTGTTGTAAATATATAAATGATGTAGACTTAATTTGATTGTGGACTAAAAGATTATTTTACAGTAGGAGATAATAATCCTAATTATGGAAACTATGTGATCGTATTGCTGTTTAATACAATGAAGTTCGACCTATTGATTGTATGATGTATGTTGCAAAAGTATTGTAAAACCAATCTTACAAATAAGGGTTTACTTTTTAATTTGATGAACTGTAGTATGATGCTTTTTGTTTTCCATTTCTACCTTCTGTCTGGCAAAATACATGGGAGAAACAAAATTGAAGTTGTCGGAAATATCAGATTTTTTTTTCTTTTTCAGATATTTCGTTTTGTCTGTGTTTCCATTTAGAGCAAATGGTCTTTATACGTTTTAGAGAAATATGAAAAGTTGTGATTTTATAGCTACTCTCTGTTCATTTTGTACTAAAGATATCATTAAACATCATCCTTCATTTTCTTTGTCATACTTGTATGTGGCCGAAATATAAAATGGTTACATGTTCCTACAGGGGCTCATGTGTATAAAACCAATACACTATCATCAAAATTGTATATAAAACAAATGAAGATATTCTTTGGAAATTTTCCATATAAAACAAATGTAGAGGAGATCGCATTTAGAGTTGCCTATCTAAAAGGAGCTTAAAAGCTTTACAACTACATTAATTTCTTCTTATCTTTTTGATTTATTCCCCGTTTCTTACGTTTCTTCATCAACGTGATGTCAAGTGTACCTCCCTTGTTATTATGCATTCCCTATTGTTTTGGACATAGTCTACATTAGTATCCACCTGTTCATTTCAGATTGTTCTTAGATTGTTCTTATTTGTCTTTGTCTCTTTCAAATTATGTATTTCTTTGACCTTGTTTACCTTTCTGCGCTTACCATTACTCAAACTTAATCTAACATAATTTGAAATATAAAAGTTGCTATAACGATCATGACGCTATACATGTTCATGTATATGATTCTTAACTTTAAGCATCTGACGAAAGTAGGGTAACTGAAATCGCAATACACAAAGATAATTATGCAGTGCTGATTGTTGCATTCAATCTTTGGTTATTATTAAGCAAAGACATCTGTAATTGGCAGATGGTTTTGTTTTTATTGTCAATAATAAACTCCTTAACCTCCATTCCGTTATAAAGAGTGGCCCCGCATTTCAACTGGATTTCGGTGAACTTGTACTAATGACGGTTTCAATCAGTGAAACGCTGGCGTGCTGTTTCATTTAGGCTGTGCAAGGAAGAGGAGTTTGTGTGTATGGGGGTATTTACTTCGAAGTTCCGTCACGGTTTGCCACTTTATCAACATCAACTGAAGAAGTCTGTTAAAGAAAGATATTTCAGAGAGTTTATCAACACGGCTTCAAATCAAGATAATGACTAACCACGAAGAATTCAAAGTGAATACTAAAACAAACATATACAAATGAATTAAAACATAAACAGTTATTCTTGCAAAATATTAATCTTTACACGAACTTTTTTCTTCTTCATTTCATTGATCTGTTATTTTATGTCATGCACTGTGATGTGTATTTTTTTCTGGTAGGAATGTTGTGTTTTGTCATGTCTTTATAATCTGGTACATGTAATGAAATGTTAATTATATTTTCTTTAGGTCGCCCACTTATAAAGGTCACTTCCTTTCTGGCTGCTACCTACCAAGCAAGTTTGATATTTTGTACAGTACATGTATTATTCAACGTGCACGTATGTATGTTATTCTTTAATTTCAATGCTGAATTGAATTGGATTGAAACTATACTACATGTAGATCATTTATCTTTTTCTGTTTATAAGACAATATACAGCAATACGGTAGCAAGTCAAACGTTCGTGTGGTACTGTAAATACTTTTATTTTGCTTACCAAATAAATTTTGATTCACATCGAATTCAGTCTAAATTTTACATCAATTTCATTATTCACAAATTTGATTGACCCTTTTAAGTAACCGACATGGTGAACAGAGATCAGGAACGGACAGGAGAATGGGAAAAGAGAGTGGGAATGCATAGGAGACAAAGTCACAGAGAGAGGGAGAGAGAGAGAGAGAGAGAGAGGGGTAGAAAGAGAGGGGAAGAGGAAAAAATATGAGAGAAAAAGAGAGAATGAGAGAGAATGCAGATGGACGAAGATATCCGCATACAGCAAGAGAGAGAGATTAATATGACTGTAATAAATTTTTGTATGCAAACATTTTCTCTTAACATTATCCTTTTAAGCTTTTACCATAAACACATACTGGCGCGCATTGGCGGAAGCTGAGGGCTGATTAATCGAGAAGACCTTTCCTTCCGCCTTTCGACACATCATTCCGTATAATAATCTTAAAGGGATAGAACCTGACAATGAATGGCGACAAAAAAAGAAGTATCCACCATTTTCATTACCATGGTAAAATGCTCCACAATATTGATGCTAAACCTGTCTCCCTATGATGCATGCCAAGATTTTCATGCTGAGTGTATGCTACCAACTGTCTTTGGCTAGCTTGCAGGTAAGTGCCATTGGAAGAAAACAACATCAAAAGGGAGATGACACAAAGACAGCACCTTAAGGCCACGATGGAAGAATCGTCATCCGCCCGTCTGACGTCTGAACTGAATCGCAAATGGAATTGACGATAATTATTGTTCGCCGACGCTCTTTCCTCGATTCGCGTTCGATTAATTTTCACTCCGCAAAATGATGATGTCACAATGTACAGGCATTTTCTAGCTTTTCTTAGGCAGTATAAAATGTCAAGGTCATGATACCATTCTACCTATATGTGCTGTAATTAGGAGATCTTTCAGGATTAATAAGTCAAGGTAGTAAATCTACCAGGGGGGGGGGGGCGGGATGCGTATCTTTCTAGAATATCCCCACACATATTCCGATATTCAGTGAGCAGTATCAACTCTTTTCTTCAAGGTAACAGTCTCTGGTGGTGCATTCTTGAAGCCAGTGCATACATAACATTTTATTCAATAATTACTAAATGCCTCATCACTAGCTAATTTAAAGGAGGGGCAACGAGAGGGGGGGGGGGGTAACCCCTCCTGACAGATTGCCGACCAAGAAAAGGAAATGCTGGAACTATTCATAACCTATAGTTAGAAGGTTAGGAAATATTTGTAAGTCAAAAAAGGGGGGATGCAGTCGCCATAGTCATATTTTCAAAGTCATTTTGGGTAATACCCCCTAGCTCCCTCGATCGGTGACAGCAAACCACACAAGGCACTCAAAAAGTGAATTCTGGATGAAAAGTATATGGATCACAATGCGCTGAGATGTTTTACCCCTCCTGCACGAGGCCAAGGTCCCGGATACGCCACTGTGTCTCATCGAAAATCAAGAAGAAAACTCGCCCTAATTGATAGGCCTATACTGGTCGGGGAAGTTCAAGACGTTACAAATAAAGTCTTGACAGTAAACTGATAGCCTATAACTTCAGTCAAATGCAGAGTTTAGCTCGCCGGAATACCGGATCGGGTGTGTCCATCATCCCACAGACCGTCTTCGAGAGACATTCCGTCAAAGAAGCCTTTCAGCCAACTAGAGTAATGTTACCCAACTACGTTCAAGTTGACTTCCCAGTACTTGGTGCTCTGCACACGTCCGTCAAAGAAGGCACTCGACAAGCCGATGCTACATAAATTATGTTACATTTAATAGTTATGATTCTGATCCTCTTTTAATTCAATGCGGTGTTCCTCAAGGCTCCATCTTAGGTCCACTGTTATTTCTTCTTTATGTAAATGATATTATCAATACATTCCCCCTTCTTTCTTTTATCTTATTTGCCGATGATACAAATATCTTTTATTCCCATAAAATACCTTAATTCGTTAAAAAATACTTTGAATTATGAAATAAACAAAATATCAGATTGGTTTAAATCCAATAAACTTTCACTTCATACAAAAAAGACTAATTTCATGTATTTTAAACATCATTCTCATAATACAGAAACACCTATATATATTAAAATCGATGGTATGCTACTAGAGAAGAAAACTAATTCCAAGTTTTTGGGTGTTCTTATAGATGAAACCTTGACTTGGAATGATCATTTACACCAAGTTACAATGTGCATTTCCAAAAGTATTGGAATAATCTCCAAGTTAAAGTTTCTTCTACCCCATGCAACCTTATTCCTACTATATAATTCGCTAGTTCTCCCGTATATAACATATTGTAATAGTGTATGGGCAAATTGTGGTTCGACAAAAATTAATTCTATTTTCAAACTGCAAAAGAAAGCCATACGTATTTGTACAGGTTCGAATTTCTTAGCTCACACTGATCCTTTATTCTATAAACTTAAAACACTAAAAAAAATCGACCTGAACACTACTCAAGTAGCAGTTATTATGTTTAAGTACATTAATAATCTGCTTCCACCATCCTTTGATAACATGTTTAGGTTTAATAATTCCGTTCATTCATACTCTACTCGCATATCTGGAAACTTCCATCTTACAAACCCCAAATTATCAATAACACACAAATCTGTTAGACATTCTGGCCCGGACATTTGGAATGATTTACCCGACAACATAAAGTCTTGTTCAACCATCTACTCCTTAAAAGCTACACTTAAACGACAAATAATACAATCATATGCTCCCCTCTCTTTAAATTAGTATAACAAAACCGTGACTTATTTATTGTTTATCATGCAACTGCTCACTGCACCTGCACTTGCACCGCACCCTCTTGATCACTCAGTTTTTCGAAGAGAGTTTTGTCGCCAATTCTTTTTACGAGGCCGCCATCCATCTCCAGCCTAACCGCTCACGATGGTGGTCTCCTGCGTTCCAAATTACCTCTCTAATTTATTGAAAATATTTCATATTTCTTATGTTATTGTATGCTTCGTACATGTTTATCGAATGATATAATTGTACATGATTTTTCATTTAATTACTTTTGTAAACATTGTATTCATTGTATTTGTTATTGTTCGAAATTTTGTACTTTGACTTTGAATTTGTATATTTTTGAACGCAGAAATAAAATCAATCAAACAAACAAACACTGTACGCCGTACGTAAAAGATCGGGATGGACCTCATCAACAAACTGGATTTGTCAATCCAGGGCAGCACTGTTCACATCGAGCGCGTCGAAGCCGACATGCAGCGAGGTCCGTTATCACCGAAGTTTCACAAGCTGTTCGCACCAGGTATGGGGAAAGCGTGAAACTTCAGGATACAAGCATCGAGATCAAACAAATTAATGTATACATGGAATATATCAGAACACGAAATAGAGTGAGAAAGATAAATGGAGAGGATAAGGAAAAGAAAGGAGGAAAGAAAAGAGAAGCGAAATTGGAAGTAACCAACCTTTCATTCGAGTCGCCAACATGGAGAAGCTTGATCCTGTAAATACATTCATCTTCACTCGTTCCTCCCATCCTCCTGATTGACTATCACGAGAGCCTTAGAAGTAAACCTGAGAAGAAAACTTTCACCAGGTTTCAAAGATCACGCCTTTCTTTCACGAATAATTTGCATCATGGATTATCGCTCGATGTAGTCTGATCCTTAATCTTGAAAAAGGTTATACAAAAGGTAAGGGGTACTTATCAGAAAGCAAAAGGGACACGTGTCACAGTAAAAGGGGATTTATCTGATGTAAAAAGGGAGTACTTCTGGCACCTAAAACAGGGCACTTATTAGAAAGGGAAAGGGGAATTTACTACAAAGGAAAAGGGTACACCCACAACAAAAAGTGAGTCATTTGACACATTTAAGCATAATTTTCGTGAGTCAGGTGTAAATTGACTCATTAGTAACAACCAATGAGTCTATATTGACTCATTTATATTTCACCAGTGTGTCAATCATGAGCTGACGCATTTGCAAAATGCTTCGACTGACTCACATGGTCGTAAAAAATGAGTCAAGATCGACATAAGAGCATTTTAGAAGAAAAAAGTGAGTCAACTTGAAAGTGAGGCTGTATGCATGCGCGCGCATGCTTTCGTGACGTCATCCAAAATGCACATTCTCGAGCCATATTTGAATTCCCGATCGACGACGCGACGTCGCCATCTTATATCTTGGATTCAGAAGAGTTTTGACTGCAGCTAGTGAAAAATTGGTACGCATAATTATTCATATGGTTTTAAACGACGATTTTTATGACTGGATTCGTGGGCTGAATCTTCTGATTATTATACAAATGATGCATGCGTTCATTTTACGATATCCGCACTCGAGTTGATGAGGCTGTTTGTAACTTAACTATAGATTCTCACTATGAACATGACAGACAATGAAAGCGGACAAAATATACAGTTCCTCAGGAAAACAAAGGAACATCCCTTCACTGCTATTATGTAAAAATGTGTAGAACAGGTGAAAATGCACGTGACACCTGTTCTACACATTTTTACATAATAGCAGTGAAGGGATGTCCCTTTGTCTACCTGAGGAACTGTATATTTTGTCCGCTTTCATTGTCTGTCATGTTCATAGTGTCTACTGTATCGCACGAAGCCGTGTCGAATGAAAACATGCATGATCTTGCATCATTGTTTTATACAACGAAACTCCTAGATCCTTGTTATTTGATGTAAAACGAATTAATTCAAGATTGTTTCGTGACAGTATGGGTGACAAATAAATCTCAAGTTAAGGCTTAATTTAGTGCGTACAAAGTAGATTTTTCAGATTCGGGTAGCGGGACCACCGATTACATCGCTAAAATGTGATATTTTAGGATATATTTTCCATTGCAAATGTGGACAGTGACTCTGGCATGGTATGGTATGTGTGTGATAGGCCTAGGGAGTAGGGGGTCTATGTCATGATGCACCCACAACAAAAAGTGAGTCACCCTTACTCAAATTGATGAGTCAATGGTTTGTCCGTACAGCGAAACACTTGAAGGATCATGTGAGTCACTATGACTCGATACAAATGAGTCTTATTTATCTAAGACTCACTTCAAGTGAGTCTTTAAGACTCATTTGTATCGAGTCATAGTGACTCACCTGATCCTTCAAGTGTGTCGCTGTACGGACAAACCAGTGACTCATCAATTTGAGTAAGGGTGACTCACTTTTTGTTGTGGGTGTACTTTTCAAAGTAAAACGGGTGTCTTTCCGAGCACCGCGCCTCTGACTAAAAGTACATTTAGAAAAGCATATTATCGTAAGTCCTCATTAAAAAAACTAGACCATCAATCTTGAAATTGGACAAATTGTCGTTTTTACGCACTTTTTGTGTTGAAATGAAATTGAAATTATGTATAACTTCTCAGTGTTGGTTTACATGTCGTTCATATATGAATACACATTGCACACATTTCATCTCGCATGATAATCATAGGTGTCGTAGTAGTGAAGGTGCGGTAGACTGGTTCATTTACTTAACTCTCAGTCTAAGTGTTGAGGTTTTGAATTCCTCTTTAATAAGATCAGGGGTGTTTCACAAAGACTAAGATCGACTTTAAGTTGGACCTAACTATGGCAGGTTGTTCATGCAAATGTTTGCTCTCACTATTTACTGTCATTGGTCTCTTAAGGGACGTACCAACCATGATCACAAATCTACAGAATTTACATTTGTAGATAATTCATTATTGAAGGAAAAACATCATCTAAAGATCAGATATGTGAGAGCAAACAGTGACAAAAATGGCCTGCCATAGTTAAGTCTAACTTGTAGTCGATGTCTTTGTGAAACACTTCTCCCCCTATGAATATTTGAAATGAATTAAATTGCAGTCATATTTTTAATCAGGACAAAATCGGATATGATAGTAGGCTGTTTAAATATTACGCACCTGTCAGAATCGGGTGGCAGTTACACGTGCCCGAATATGTTATTTGCAATTTAAAAATACGAGGGAAGGGAGACGCTGCACCCTCTACCCCACGACTTGTAGGCCTAAGTAATGCAAGCGAAAAAGCCCCTACACAACCCGAAAATATAATAAATCGAACAACTTATTAGCTTTCTAGACGATAGTTAGACCAGTAAAGGTAACGTTCTAAGATCGAATATCTTCTTTACTTCTCTCTAGCTGTCCGGTCAGATGTGTTTGGCATCAGAGCCATCTATACACAGAGTTTGGCCAACTTGGTTTCACTAGGTATATTCTTTTGTTTTGTGCTTGCCTAACAAAGCAGTAGTCGCCATCTTGTGTCCAACTCGAACCGGGTTGGCCAAACTCTCTTAATCAATGGCACTGTTTTGCATGTATATATAGCGCCATCTCTAACATTCCAACCACTGCGTATTGATGGAAGGGGGTGGGGTGGGTTCATTTCTAACCAGTGATTTACAAATGTTGCTGCAATGACATGATTTTCCGGGATTTTTCTCACTTTTTTGTAAATATTAATTTATTATGCGTTTGTTGGAAAATGACAAATTTACAATCAGGCAAAAAGTATACTTATTTAAAAGCCTACATGTCAGGGCACGCGGAATGGATGGGCTTGCTGGGCTCGAACCCCCTTCCTCCTTTTGTTATGTTAAAAAGAAATAAAAAGAAAGAAAGAAAGAAAGAAAGCCAGTGTCACAAATGAGGTATCAAGCTATGCTCATCTGACCGTCATTAATTGCCTAGAACCACTAAGGCGGCCTCTGAATGCTCATCTGACCATAATTCAATGCCTTAAACCCCTGCGCTTCATGGGCTAAGCCCCTCGGCCTCCTGGACCCCACGCCAACTAGTGACCTGCCAGTATCGCCGTGAATAGGGTAGCAAAATATGCTAATCTGGCCGTAATTAAATGCCTGAAATCCCGCTCGCTTACCTCAACCTGATCGTAGATAATTTAGCCCCCACTTTGAAAAACGTTCTGCGGAGCCTGCATGTAACTTGTAAAAGTGGTGGTGATGCGGCTTTTTTTTTTGTTCCCTCCCCCCTTAAACGTATTTGCCTATTCCGCCACTGATTCCAACTGTCATCTCGAAAGGGGAACGTTCCACAAGACTTTTAGCAAAAGCAATTCGACTCTTACTTGACAAAGTTTTTGTTATGGGGGATGGGCTAACATAAATAGAATTCAAGTTTGACACGGGAATATGTCGGCCCGACAGACGCTTGACAAACTGAGATCGAGGTTCTATTGTGCGATTTCGATCTGCTTGTTGGTCAAAGGTTACTGGGAATTCCCAGTCACTAAAATTAGAATGACAAGCTAGATACAATTATGTATATTACCACGTATGATCAGTGCACCACTACATTGTAAAGGCAGAGAGTATACTGATTTCATATAACACCTAGACCGATACGTATACTGACGGGAAAAGACGTGAGTAAATTTAAATAAACATGTATGTCATTTCCAAAAGAAATGCAGTGATATTTCGCAATATTTTCGTTTTAAATTGTCGTATATTCATGTCATTTTAGGCCAACTCCCAGATACTTTTGAGACTTTGTTGTATCTGGTTTGTAGAATTATCATTTTCATTAGGCTGAAATAGTTGGGTCTGTGTCTAGATGTCTAGGAGTTGATAAATGGACAGCGATTGAGCCAAGACTAAAATGAAAATAACGGGTGTTTAAGAAATTATATCAGTTTGTTAAACCATGAAGAAACAGGTGACAAAAATTAAAACTAAACAAAACAGAGCTTTAAAACCAGAGTCTTATGTACTTGATCGTGAACCCGGAAGTAACCTTCGTCGCATTCGAAAAATTGTGAGCATATTGATAGCAGTATTGATATCGTCCATAAGTATAACTTCTCAGTGTTTGTTTGTCCTGGCGGTCAGTGGGGGATAATATGACAATTTTGTATGTCATTGTGATTTTTAGTTACAAAGTTGCCATCAATTATTATTCTTACATTTTGTGTAAATATGAATACACATGGGAAATATTTCAGGTTATTATGCGATTCGTAATAAAGCTAACATTTCAGCTAATGATTCTGCCAAACCAGAGCCATATAATTTCCTCTGTACAATCATGATAAATTTGTGTAATAGTATATTCCAGTGTGCATAGGTACATGTTTATAGCACTGCTTTTGATACTTCATCAGCTTTAAAATTAGTACAAAATTGTGCCCACTAAGTTTTAAAGTTGTTCAATGCCTAGACTTCATGTTAAGAATAATGCATGTTTATCTGCATCATATCTGAAGGCAGATCATGGAGAGAAAAAAAGATTTCTTTTTTTTTCGCTTGTTGTTATGCACTAAAGGTACACAGATGAATACTCGAGACAGATAACTAGCACACGTTTGATACTCTTGGTATAAGATTCCGAATCTAGTTTATTTTGCTCAGCGCATGCGCAGCTATTATTGTGACTAATGATATGACTAGGGTGATGTGAGTTAAACTCACACCTCCCTTGTATGATATCATCACCAATATAATGATAATTGGTTTCATATTAATGAAGAAATAACGTTATGATTATTTTTTTCAGATAACAGAGTGCTAAAATGTGAATGGTAAACTAAATTTCTGAGACTCATGTTTAATTTTTTTGTTTTTATTTCCACGGTTTACCTTTAACCATGGGCTTCAACTGATACAATGTAGTATGACTTGTATACGTCAGAGTTTTACAACATTTCTGCTAGCATGACTAGTTGCGATACATGGTAGAGGTGTCGTGGTCTATTTTAGTGGATAGGTTGCTTGATTGTAAGTCACATGGTTCGCGGTTCGAGTCCCAACCTGGCACTAATGTCCTTTGGTAAGACAGTTCACTACCTTTGTCACTCTCCTCCCATCCCAGGTGTATAATGACAGCAAATGCTGTATATGAGCACATTAATATCATGGTAGGTTGGCTAAAGCAAGGGAAGTAATATGATTCCAAGACCCTTGGGGAGAACAGTATGTCTATTGATGACGACTGGGTAAACAGGGTATCATCATTATTATGATGATGATTATTGTTATTTTTGTTGATATGATTATTATAATTAACCATACTTTATCATTATTGATAGTAGTAAATATCATCATCCTTATTATTAGTATTATTAGTATTATTATTATCATCATCATTTCCCCCTCATTATAATGTTCATAGACTGAATAACGACAAAAGAAACAGTTTGTTTTTTAAATTAATTTTTCATTACTCCATTCAGTTGATGAATGATATAAATTCATTTTTTAACAAGATATAACAGAAAATCATATTTTGTACGCGTTATATTCTATTGGGAAAAGGCGTGAGGAAAATGATAAACACTCCTCTATAATACGTTCAGATGAATCAAAGCTCAATAGCTAATCTTTATGTTTTTTCCTTTTCTTTTATCTCGTATTCCTGTAGAATTCGAATCATGGCTGATGCATTAAAGAATGTTATTGCTCAGAGTCTGGAGTGTCCTGTATGTCTGAATACCTTCACCGATCCCAAGATCCTGTCCTGTTCTCACACCTACTGCAAGACCTGTCTGAACAACCTCTTGGAATGCCATGGTAACGACCAGATGCTCCGATGCCCTGTCTGCAGAGCTGAAACCCAGGTCCCAAACCAAGATGTCAGCAAATTACCGGCAAATCTAGCTCTGAAGTCTCTCATAGAGGACATGAAGAATCAATCTCAGCTTTGCACCAGTTGTAAATCCGAGGACAAGCCCCAAGCTGTTGTCTACTGTCAAGACTGTGGCAATTATTTCTGTATCACTTGTCACAACACACACTCTCAGTGGCCAGACTTCATCAGTCATGAGGTCTTAGCCATGAGTGAGATTGTATCAGGGAAGGTGTCAGTACGTAAGTACCGTAAATGCAGGAAACACCCCAAAGAGGATGAGGAGTGGTTCTGTTCCGACTGCAGGAGATTTGCCTGCTTCAAGTGTGTTGTCATGGAGCATACAAACGCAGGACATCGGGCCATCGAGGCAGCTGTTTATGAAAGCAGTCATATGAAGAGTATCGAGGACCTCAAATCGAAGGCGAACAAGAAACGCTCTTGCTTTCAGAAATACGTTGATTTCATTGATGAACAGAAGGAGCATGTGCGCAATGTTCAGAAGCAGTGTACAGATGATATCAACAAAGCATATGAAGAATCAGTCCGGCATTTGACAGAGAAGAAAGACATCCTCATTGGTGAAGTCAAGGGTAGGACCGAAGGAGTAGAGAAAGAACTTGACGAAATGAAGACATCGGCTCAGGAGCACATCACTCACTTGACCACCATAGCTGATGTGGTAACCAGTAGGACAAAGGTACCGTCAGATATGGATGCTTTGGCTGCACACGACACGCTATGTCAAGACTTACAGGAGGCCTTGAAACAAGAAGATCCTGACTACAAGCAGCCGAGGCAATCGAGCAAAAAAGGAAAAAGTGTCGGTTTTAAGAAAAACGTTGGAATGGACGAGATAGCTCTCGGTGAAATCGTAAATGCAGTTGCAAACAAGATCGCTTTGCCTACAAATAGTAGCATGAATGCCATGATTATTACACCAGACGGTAGGATGGCAGTGGGAAGTAGTAGAGGTGGCGTGGAGATCTTCTCTGCTGATGGTCAGCTCACGCAGACAGTTTTCAAACATGTTAAGATTCGTGAAGTAGGGTTCCTCTCTGATGGTCGGTATGTTATACTTGATTGCTCAAACAATATCACACTGTACACACTAGACTACACAAAGTTGAATGTAATGTTTGAGACTCTGTGTAATGATGAAGGTGGATTAGCTAGCCTCACTGTAGACGGTAATGATGTGATCTATGTTAGCTACAGGAAAGCCAAGAAGATCGAGGTGTTTTCACCAGCAGGTGGGAAGGCGATCAGGGAGATACCATGTGATGGGTATGTACCTGATCAGATTACTAGTTATAATGATCACCTGATCACCAGATCTCGTAGTGCAATACAATTGATTGACAAACAAGGTGTCGTTAAATGTCAATTAACGAAACCAGGTTATCGCTCATACGCTGCTGTGTCTCAAGGGGATTCAATCCTGATAGCCACGTTAAAGCGCGATGAAGATGAAGATTTGGTCAGCATTGATGAGTACACTAACGAGCTGAAGCATGTCCAGAACCTCATCATTGATTACCAGATTGAAAAGCTAGCTGTGAGGTACTGGTACTATCTCCAACAGTACCGATCAGGAGAGATCGCTTTCTGCACTCCTTATAGACTCTATATATTCCACTGAAAATAATGGATGGCCCCTTCTTAGGCCAAATAAAAAAAAAATGTTTAGCGTCCCGTTTTTTTTTTTTTTAAATAGGAAGGAGGAGGCCCTTTTCTTTTTCTTTTTTAAATTTCAAAATGGCCGCTCAAAATGGCCGCTCGGTACATTTTCCCTGACAGTCAGGCTATTTTTCAAGATGGCCGCCGACAGTTTTTTTTTTTTTTTTGAAATCAGAAAAAGATCCATTTTAGCAGTGTTTATCATCAACATTTTTTTTTTTTTAATTTCAACAAAAAAATGAAAAAAATAAAAATAGGAGGCGGCCCCCAAAAAGGAAGCGGGCGGGGACGCTTAACATGTATAATTTTTTTAATAGCCTTACTTGCACTGTATGGTTGGTTGGTTGGTTCTTCGTTTAGATGGCGCTCTTCAATCTCAAAGATTATTTGCGCCAGTCAATTTCGTGTATAGCTTTGGCGTGGGCTTCGGAAATCAAGCCCACGAGCGACTTTCCTTGGTGAAATGAAATTAATAGTGATATGGTTTTATAAAAAAAAAAAAAAAAAAAAAAAAAAAAAAAAAAAAAAAAACTGCAATATTAAAATTGCATAAAATGCACATAAAAGGCGAGATGGGAGTTAGTTGCAATTGTTCATGGAAAAACCGCAAATACTTCATTTTATATATTATTACAGGATCGACATAAGTTAAGGGGATCCCTGATAGCTTTAAAAGCTATCTAAAACGATTAGTATCGTATATGTAACCCAATAATTCACGAGTAAAAATTGGGTTAGACATCAATAATTGTTTCAGATTGGGGTTGTTCAATTTAATCCTTTCTTTTAAGAGACGTCTATCTTTGTCGTATTTTGTACAATAGAAAATAAAATGTTTAATTGTTTCATCTTCTTGACAAACTTCACAAAGACCAGTATCGTGTTGGTTAATTTGAAAAAGGTAATAATTTAAACTACAGTTAAACTACTCTTAGTTGTTGTATCAAGCATTCTTCTCTGCGAGATAGGCCTTGTCTATGTATGGGCTTTGAAACGTCGCTATGTAAAGCATATAAAAATCTACCGTGTTCTGCATTGTCCCATTCTGCTTGCCATAATTTGTTATAATGGATCAAACGAGAGGCTGCCAATTCACTTCTTGTATTTGGTATAACTATGTCTATACACCTTTTCATGGCTCCTTTTTTGGCAGCCCGATCTACGATCTCATTGCCCCTAATATCGCAATGTGACGGAATCCATTCAAAAGCAACACAAACATCCTTAAACTGCAAAATATTAATTATGGATAAAATTTCATTTACAATAGCACATCTAATAAAGTATGAATCGATCATTTGTAAAGCTGACAAAGCGTCGCTAAAAATTACCACCGAAGAGGATTCAATAAATGTATTAATCCACTCTAGTGCCATTAGTATGGCCACTAGTTCTGCTCTCATAATACAGACATGGGATAATCTAAAAAATTTCACCACATTATAATGAGACACATAAAATGCGGCTCCTGTCTTCCCATCCTCGAGTTTAGAACCATCTGTATATATATGTAAAAACCCATGAATTTCCAATGCTATCTAGAACAATCGATTTTATTTCAAATGGAGGCATTTCCTTTTTTTGCACTTTGCCATGGTGTTCGAAAGACACTTGTGGTCGTGCTAACCGCCATTCTGGGATTTTCGGCAATAAGTTGGTTTGCCCTTCCACCACTACTTCGTCTCTAAAGGATCGCAGTTTAAAAGGTCCTTCTCCTATCTTCCATTCTAAGTTATTTAAATCATAGTCATCACCCAATACTTCTTTTGTTGGGTGGTTTAAAGTACTAGACAGTAAATAAACTCGAAAGTTATCATTTAACAACCTTCTACGATATCTCAGAGGCAGCTCCCCGGTCAAAACTTGTAAAGCCTCCAAGGACACATTGTGTATTGTGCCTGTAATAATTTGTAAGGCTCTGTATTGGATAGAGTCAAGTTTTTTTGTTAAAGATATACAAGCAGAATCATACATTTCACTCCCATAGTCCAAAATGGATAGGATAAGTCCTTTATAAATCATCATCAAAATCTCATACTTACTTCCCCAGGGGGTGCCGGAGACACAACGTAGCAAGTTTATTCTTTTCTTACATTTATCAATGATAGAATCTATATGGACAGACCAAGTTAAATTGGAGTCAAACCTCACACCAAGGAACTTATACTGCTCGCATATAGGCAGATTATGTCCTTTTATTTGTAGAAGAATATCTTTCTTTTGTTTGTTGGTAAAGACTAATACTGCAGATTTGGTAGGGGAAACGTTTAACTTCCACGTCCAACACCATATCTCAAGCTCATGCAGGGCCTCTTGTAATTTCCTGCGGGCCAGCTCTAAATCCTTATTTGAACACCAGATTGCAATGTCATCAGCATAGCAAGATAATTTAACATCACTTACATTTATCTTGAGATCATTTAACATTAAAGTAAATAATAAAGGACTTAATGAACTTCCTTGCGGGATTCCATTTTCTAACGTGTAGTGGCGAGACATATAGTTATTTATCCTCACATTAGAAATCCTACTCAATAGAAATGCTTTTATAAAAAGTAACATTTTTCCACCAATGCCTAAGATAGATAATTTTCTTAGTAGACCTGTTTTCCATAGCGAATCATATGCTTTTTCTAAATCAAGAAAGACCGCTACGGTATATTTTTTACTTTTCAAGGATATATGTATGTCCGTCTCCAATCTCACTAAGTGATCTTTGACATTCCTATATTTGCGGAAGCCAGATTGAATAGGATTTAATAGTCTGTTTTTTTCTAGAAACCACGTCAGGCGATTTTTTATCATTTTTTCCATAATTTTAGAGAATGTTGATATCAACGAAATCGGCCTATAAGAGGTCACTTGAGTCGGATCTTTTCCGGATTTCAAGATTGGTATTTGAATAACCTCATACCACTGATGTGGAAAAAGTGAGATTTTCCAAATGTCATTATACAAGTTTAATAAATACACGAGTGCCTTGTTCGGCAAATTCTTAATCATAATTAAATAAATATCATCCTTACCGGATGAGGAGTTTTTCATCTCCTTTAAAACATTCCCCATTTCACTCATGTTAAAGTCATCATTGATACAATAATCATCATTTGTTGAAGAATTATTGTACAAGATATTTTCGTTTTCATTTTTAGTTACGGAAAGTGATTCATCAACCGATTTAAAATAGGTTGCCATTGCATTTGCTTTTTCCTCAGATTCATTCAAGATATTTCCGTCTACAAATAGATTGTGAAAGATGTGCTTGTTCATTGTACTGTCCCGCATTCTTTTAACCTGTTCCCAGACTTTCCCAATGTCTGTAAATCTATTCATTCTACGGCAGTACTCTAACCAATAATCATATTGAGCTCTCCTGATTACCTTCTGAGCGACAGCTTTCTTCTTTAAGTATTTCTTAACATCATTTAGATCATAATACCTTCTTAACCTGTTTTTAAGACGATTTCTCTCTTGCACCGCCTTCTTGCAGGCATTGTTCCACCAGGGATTTACTTTTCTTCTCTTGGCAATCTGCACACGCGGAATGCACTTGTTCGACGTTTCCTTGATCACCTTAACAATCACATTGTATCTGCCTTGAATGTTTAGTTCTGCACCAAGATTTTCATATCCTTCTTTTCTCAATGCCTCTTCAATTTCTTCTCTATACTCTTCCCAATTAACCTTTCTAAAAGACCATCTCTGTCCCATATTCTCACCCCCTGGTCTATTGTACACATGTTTAAAATTTAAGCAAACCAGATTATGATCACTGCCAAAATTATTGGATAGTACTTTCCACTCTGTATTACGTGCTAATTCTTTCGATACTAACGACAAATCCAGATTTGAGTATGTACCATAATATGGGTCTAACCTTGTAGGAGATCCATCATTTAATAAAACCAAATCATTATTTTCTATAAAAGACTCCACAGTTCTACCGTTTGTGTCTAATTTGTTGCTCCCCCATAGAGGATTGTGACTATTAAAGTCGCCTAGAATCAAATACTTCCCCGGCACATTTCTTATCATGTTATTTAGATCTATCAGTTCAATCTTTTTACACGGATTATAATAGTTGAAGATTGAGATAACTCCGTTTTTACAAAAAATATCAACTTTTTGGTATTCGGCGTTCCTGGGTGTATCCATCGCCTGAAAAGTGATGTCGTTTTTTAAATACATCACCAAACCACCTCTTCTGCCGTCCGGCCTGTTTTTACAAACACAAACGTAATTGGGTATAGACAAAACATTAAAATCGTTAAACCAAGTTTCTTGGATGCACATTATATCTGGGTGAATACCTAACAAATTGTTATCAATAAGGGAAGATAAAAAGTTTGCGCCATGCGCCGTCAAGCCTTGTGCGTTCCATTGTACAATCAATAGGTCTGATATGGACTTATTAGTCATATGAGGCGACTTTTTACCATTTCCATGGTAATGTCTACCTTCAAAATTTCTTTGCCTGCTCTAACTACCGCTTCCAAGAAATTATCATCATTACTGGACTGAGGCAACTGTCGTACCACAAACAGAATAAACATAATCAAATCAATAGATGTCATATTTACTGGAGTTTGGGTTGCAGTTTCCTACTTTGTTTTTCGTACTGGAATTGGGATCTGGGAATGAGATCTGGGTATTGCCCTGTCCCTTTCTCCCTGTCCCTTTCTTTCTCGTACTGTGTGTGGGGTATGGGCCTGAGGGTTCGGATTGGCTCTCTGAGGATTCGGATTGGCTCTCTGAGGATTATTTGGCCTTGATTCTGTGTTATGTTTTTTGGCAGGTTTGTTTAGATTTGCACTACCCATGTCTTTCTGATTATCCATGTCAGTAACGGCATTTTCATGTATCTGTGCACGATGGGCCTTGGCCGCTTGGGCATAAGTGAGGTTTTCCTGTAAATTTATTTTTTGAATTTGCTTCGCCTCTGCATAAAATTTACAACCTTGGTAAGCTGCAGAGTGGTTTTCACCACATCTGAGGCATTTAGGGTTCTCCTTATTAGGGCAATCTTCGAACTCATGTTCTCCCCCGCATCTAACACATCGGATATTGCCTTTACAAGTTTGCCTAATGTGTCCGAATAACTGACATTTATGGCATCGCGGCACAGGAGGGATATAGTCATCCACTTGCTTTAAGGCCCGGTCACACAGCCTTTCGCGTCTGTATCGCGGGTAAAATTTCGCGATTTTTTTTTGCCCGCGGTTGCCCGTGGTGGAAAATGTGCAAAATTGGCTTACCCGCGGTTTACCCGTGGTATGCCCGCGGAACAGACGCCGGCGACTGTTCCGCGTCCTTATCGCGGGTGAAGCGCGGCGGTACCGCGGCCTACCACGCTTACACGCGGTACACACGCTAATGCACGTGATAACAACGCGGTACAGACGCGGAACAAACGTGCTATGACCGTGCTCCACCCGCGATTACCCGCTAAAATTTCGCGTCCAATTCCGCGTGTAACCACGTCTTAACCGCGGCCGTAGCACGTCCTAGCACGTTCGTTCCGCGTCTGTACCGCGTCTTTACCGCGTGTGTACCACGTGTACCACGTGTACCGCCCGCGATTACCCGGGGTCTAAATTTTTGGGCAGCCCAAAACTTTTTCGCGCGGCCAACCGCGTGTGAATTTCTTACCGCGTGTAACGACGGGTCAAGTACGGCTGTATCGCGTCTTTATCGCGACCTCAAAGCGTCCAACAGCGTCTGCTTCACGGGCAGAAATTTTTGGCCGTGATTCGGCCGCGATACGCCCGTTGAGGGCTGTGTGACCGGGCCTTTACCTCATACAGAAAATGTATGGACTCGGGTAAGTTTTTACCCTTGGAAGTGAGGAGAACGGAAGGGGTTGCTACCATTTCTCCTTTGATCTTCTTCATAAATCTTTTAGCGTTCACTACATTCTGTTCTTTCAAAACTTCCTCTATTTCCTCGTTACTGATTTGGGGATCAATCTTGTGAATAACTCCTTTAGTGGTTGATTGGCTCCCATCGTATCGTGTAACTTTCACATTAATGCCCTGTATTAATGCACTGTATGATATCACTGTCTTTATGCCCGTAGAGGGGGTGCGATGAATGTGAGAAGACCTCTTTTTTCTTGTCAAAACAGGCACGCTGAAAAATGTTGACAACATAATATTTCGTTGAGAAATTGACCCATCCCCGCCCCCTTTTTTCAAAGTCTACCAACAAGCCATGTTTTTCTGTGACTTCATAAAGTGTATATAACATCCAGTGGAACCAGTAATATCTTGAACTATAGGTGAAATGGAGTTGGTGACTGTTTTTAGAAATGACATTCCTAGATCATGTAGATCAATTTGAATGATTTAAACTTTCAAAAAAATGTAAAGTAACCTTTCTTTTGATATGATTTTGATGTGTTTATTTATCAAGATTTTGTTGTTGATGATTACTCTATATGTGAATTTGATCTTCGGTAGCTGTTGTAAATATATAAATGATGTAGACTCAATTCAATTGTGGACTAGTGCTAACATGTTGCACCCGCAAGCCTACTATATATCTACATCACCATGCAAGCCGACACTTACAAGCAGCATCTATATGTTCTTTGTTATTCAGTTATATTATATTTGGAAAAATGCAGAAAAAAACAAAATCAAATAAAAAAATACACAAAGATAATTATACAGTGCTAATTGTTGCATTCAACCTTTGGTTATTATTAAGCAATGACATCTGTAATTGGCAGTTGATTTTGTTTTTATTGGCAATGATATACTCCTTTACCTCCCTTCGTTATAAAGAGTGGCCCTGCATGGAGGACCTATGTTTCAATGTTGTCTATTCATTATTTCTTTCCTATATGAGACCATGATACTCTGCAGTCACACCGCCGAATCGAATCTATTATTTTGTGTAACAATGTATTATTCCATGTTTACGTATAATTATGTATGTTATTCTTTAATTGCAATGATGATTTGAATTGGATTGAAAAGAAAAAAACATTAGTTATTGATACGACATTCTATAAAGTACAATTATTTGTGTTGATGACATGTATTTTTTACAAAACATAATATGAAATATGTGTCGTCTACGGGATTATTTGCAGTTTGCAGGGGAGGGGCGTGCAAGTGTGTATAAAAGGGGGCAGCAGTTTTTACGCTAGATGAAGCTTGTACTGTGCATCATATAGTTGTACACTGTTATATATGAATGTGTACTCTGGTTTCTTATACAGGTATAATGTCTATTGTGATCGAGTTGTTATTCCATTTTTCTCAAAATTTGGCCCGAATTTAAAACTTTCTCCTAAAGCAATACGGTAGACTCCAAAACTTTTATGAGGTATTGTAAATACTTTTATTTTGATTACCAAATAAATGTTGATTCACTTCGAATTCAGTCTGAATTTTTCATCAATATAATATATCGCACAGTTAAAAGAGCTTTTGTGCAAGAGAGTCGCTAACCCCTGACTATACCTGATTGGATACGGCGTTTCTACCTTCACGGATTAGCACCGGTTTTCCTAAGCCCCGGCTATTTTGACTTCCGTTATCAAAAGAGCGCTTAGCACCACATTTCAAGAGTTAACACCCCAATTGCTGTGCTAACCCTGCTTTTTCCGGGGCCAAAAAATCCTGTATAAGTATATTGTTGGGGCTAACCCCATTTTGGTAAAAACCGAGCATGGAAACGACGTGGGCTAAGAAAAAAATGTGCCAGTGTGAAAAGCATCTCTCTCTCTCTCTCTCTCTCTTCCCTACTCTCCAATATCTCTCTCCTTCCTTTCTTTCCCAGTTCAGTGAATATATAATTTTCTTTCACTCCCCGGGGGGGGGGGGGGGGGGGTACTCAGATTTTTATTTTACCACAATACGAATTATATGTTTCTTTATCCCTCGACACTGCTAGAATGCCTTCGTCTTCAAGGCATAATAGTCTAATATTCTCATTCTCGGAAATGAAGGAGATAAAACGTTTCAAACGGCATTATTACAAAAAATTATCGACCCTTGTAAAACTACCTGTATGCTGAACAGAGATCAGGAATATAAAATAAAGTCAGAAAGAACTGCACCTGCTTCAAACAGGGCAATGGGAGAAAGAGAGTGGAGTGCAAGGGAGACAAAGTCACTGACAGAGAGGGGAAGAGAGAGGAAGAGAGAGCTAGAGAAAGATAGAGAGAGGGGGAGAGAGAAAAGACATCCGCATACAGCAATATATCAAAAGAGAGAGAGAGATCATTATGACTGTAATCAAATTTTGCATAAACAAATTTCTCGTAACATTATCGTTTTGAGCTCTTACCTTAATAGCATGTGATACTGCATGGGGCGCATTTGGTGGATGTTGTGGGCCGATTGTACGAGAAAACCTTTCCTTGCCCCTTTCAGAATATATATAATTCCGTATAATAATCCTAAAGGGATATATCCTGACAATTAATGGCAAGAAAAAAGAAGTATTCACCATTCTCATTACCATGGTAACATCCTCCACATTATTGATAGAAAATTTGTCTCCTAGCTATGACATTTTCTTTTAACATCATCCTCTTGAGTTCTTAGATTAATAACATGTAATACTGGGGCGTATTGGTGGATGTTGTGGGCTAGTATTATTGTACGAGAAAACCTTTCCTTGCCCCTTTCAGAATATATATAATTCCGTATAATAATCCTGAAGGGATATATCCTGACAATGAATGGCGACTTGAAAGAAGTATCCACCATTCTCATTTTCATGGTCACATGCTGCACAGCTAGTATTGATGCAAAACTTGCATGTCTCCCTGTGATGCAGGCTAAGATTTTCTTGCTGAATGTATGCTGAGCGGGGTTGATATATGTCTCGGTTAGAATATCAACTGTCTTTGGCTAGCTTGCAAGGTAAGTGCCATCGGAAGAAAACAACATCAACAGGAAGATGACGCAAAGACAGCATCTGAAGCCCACGGTGAAAGAATCGTCATCCGCCCGTCTGAACTGAATCGCAAATGAAATCGACGATAATAAGTATTGTTCGCCGACGGTACTTTCTCGATACGCGTGCGACTAATTTTCACTCAGCAAAATGATGATGTCACATTTTACAGGCATTTTCTAGGTTTTCTTAGGCAGAATAAATGTCAAGGTCATGATACCATTCTTCCTACACGCTGTTGTTAGGAGATCTTTCAGTCAGTGGTAGATTCAGTGCATGGACCTACTCGTGGGCATACTAGTCTATTTGGTGGAGGGGGAGGGTGTCGTCTCTTTTTAGAATATCACCTCACACTGTTAGAACGGTGTTTAAAATATCACTGTTTAAAAGAATTTTGTTTAAAAAAGTAAACAACGTTGTTCAAAATCGAAAAATCAGTGCTCGATTGACTTAAACAACTATGTATTAAAAGACAAAAATATTTAATTAAACAGAGTTGTTTAAAAAGTCCCGGGGGCGTCGTTGATATTTTCTCGATACGCGATTGCTATTTGCGCACACACATGCGATATGCACAAAGTACGTACATAATACATGCATGCAAGCATGCAGTGCTAGTGTGTGCAGTGCAAGTGCAGTGCAGTGCAGACGAAAATGGCGGAACAAGGGCAAGGCGACGACTTGGTTCTTCTCGGCTTCGCCGATGGGGTTTAGGTGAAGTTATAGAGACAAATAATAATGTTGTCTGTCACTGCCATGAATATGATGAACAAATGTTGAAGTAAATTGGCAACAAGCTCTGCATGTTGCAGTGTATAAATCGCTGTGATTATTGCAGGAGTGGTTCCAGTAGGTCATTTCACAAATTCAAACAACCAGATAATAACCATTAAACAGTTCTGTTTAAAATTTAAGCAACTCCTTTTAAACAACCCAGTTGTGCAGTAATACTGAATAAACAACAGTTGCTTAGTAATTTAAACATTATTGTTTAACATTTAAACAACTTGCTTTAAACAACCGATTTGTGCAATTTTATTACTAAACAAATGTTGTTTAAAAGGTTTCCTAATTTTTAAACAACTAAGTGTTCAAAATGTAAACAACCTTAATTTGTTTAATTTTTAAACAACGTTGAGCGATTCACCGGTTAACTCGGGGTTGTTTAAAATTTTAAACAACTTGTTTAATTTTTTTCTAACAGTGCACAGATTCTAATATTTTAAGAGCAGTATTTTTAAGGTCATCTTTTTTATTCTTCAAGGTAAGAGTCTCTGGTGGTGCATTCTTGAAGACAATGCTTAAATAGCATTTGAGTCAACTATAACTACATGCCTCATCACTAAGAAGGAGCAAAGGAGGTACACTGTTAGAAAACAGTGTAGTTAGGCCCTCCTGACAGATTGCTGACCAAGAAAAAGAAATGCAGGAACTATTTATAACCTCTTAGTTAGCAGGTTAGGGAATAATTGTAAGTAAAAAAGGAGGGATGCAGTCACCATAATCATAATTCTCAAAGTTATTTCGGGTAAATACCCCCTCGATCGGTGACAGCAAACCATACACGGCACCCAAAAAGTGAATGTGAATTATGGATGAAATATATATGGATCACAGTAAGGTGAGATGTTTTGCCCCTCCTGCACGAGGCCAAGTTCCGGGACACGCTATTGTGTCTCATCAAAAGTTTAAAGGAAAACTCGTGCTGGCAGGGTATGAGACGACTTTCGTCCTAATTGATAGGCCTACACTCGGGCCTACACTGGTCGGGGAAGTTGAAGACGTTACAAATAAAGTCTTGACAGTAAATTCAAAGCCTATCAGTTCAGTTAAATGCAGAGTTCAGCTCGCCGGAAGAGTGAACATAGCCATGACCGTCGATACCGGATAGAGTGTGTCCATCATCCCACAGACCGTCCTCGAGAGACATTTCGTCAAAGAAGCCATTCAGCCAACTTGAGCAAAGTTATCCGACTACTCTCAAGCTGACATCCCAGTACTTGGTACTGCACACGTCCTTCAAAGTAGGCACTCGACAAGCCGATGCTACATTTTCCGCCGTACATACAGGATATACACTCCTCGGGATGGACCTCATCAACAAACTAGATTTAACAATCCAGGGCAGCACCGAGCGCAAGTTAGAGGGATAGTTGAGAGTTACAAAGGGGAACATGATCACCTCATCACAAATTTTCAATTGTGAAAAGAAGATAGTTACAGTGGTTTGGGCATGTAACTAGATGGAAGAATAGCTTGACAAACACTATATTGCAAGGAGGAACTAAGGTGAGAGGATAGAGGGGTTAACCAGCAAGGACAAGCAGTGGACGGGCATGACAATTGAGTAGCTGAAAAGAGGAAGTTATGGAGAACCTGTGTCTAAAGGTCAATTTCCATTCAGACAAACAGTTTCATTCGAAATTGTTAGTACAATGGTTAGTCCAATGCAACCTGGTAACAATCATACTCTGTTCAAATAATCTTCATGTATTCCAAACTGTTTGATGGTCAGTCCCTTGTATCCTGATGATGATGATCACACTCGGTCCACCAACTCAAGGTCATCTTTGTAGAGTGGCCCGTCTACTAGGTTACTTGATGAGGTACATACTGCGAGGCAGTCTCGTTCAGATGTGACGCGGCCAAACGGTGCCATATTTGTTATGATCAATTAGCTGTAACATGCTTCATAATTTCCTTATCTTTTATAAACAAAGAGCTCTTCGGATACGTTTAGGACCTTTGCTGCTTGCATTTGCCTTTCATTTACATGTAAAAAAAAACTGCCAGGGTTTTTATGCTGCAGCTTACCGCGCCATATCTGAACAAGCCTTTAAACATCTTCAAGGATTCTAAATTGTTCTGAAAATGTACAGTCCATTGGCCAAGTTCGGATCATACTCAGTCAATAGTTCTCTGGGATTCCGAGATATTTTGTTGTTGTACACCAGTGCTCAGTCCTGTATCTGTTACCTGGTAGCCATCATGTACGTTCAAATGATCTTCAGGTATCCGAAGCTATAATTATGCTTTATACGCCTATATGAAATTGAGGCAAATATCCCCTAAACCACCCGAAATTATGATAAATCGAACTACTTATAAACTCTCTCAACCAGATGATGAATATAATAGTCTAATGAGCGATTTGTAACGCTCATCGTAAACGCTCATCGTAATCGCAGTTCCACGGTGCACTGTTCATGCTCACTTCTCCAGGCAATTCTCCTTGGGTGGCCTTCAGCTTGGATTCGCAAACCTGTGTGCGCATGCTACGTAGACCCACTAGAGGTCAGTGTGTTGACCCCATTTAAACGCGTTTACAAATTGTAAACGCATCTTTTTGTGAGTTTACGATCGGCGATCGTGATCGCCGTTTTTCGGTGATTCTACAAAAGTGAGCATGAACGCAATCGTGTTTTAAACTAAACGCGTAACAGATGCCTGATTCTGGCCGTCAAAGAGCGCGTTCATGCTTGATTTTGAAGGTAGAATGAGCGATCTGAAACGCTCATCGTAAACGCTCATCGTGATCGCAGTTCCACGGTGCACTGTTCATGCTTAATTCTCTGGCTCATCCAGGCAATTCTCCTTGTGTGGCCTAATTGGTCTTCCAGCTGGATTCGCAAACCTTCACTGTGCATGCTACGTAGACCCACTAGAGGTCAGTGCGTTGACCCCATTTAAACGCGTTTACAAATTGTAAACGCATCTTTTTGTGAGTTTACGATCGGCGTTCGTTATCGCCGTTTTTCGGTGATTCTACAAAAGTGAGCATGAACGCAAGCGTGTTTTAAACTAAACACGTAACAGATGCCTGATTCTGGCCGTCAAAATCAAGCATGAACGCGCCAAGAATCAAGCATGAACGCGCCCTTATAAACTTAAAGTTCTATTCTCCTTTTCGGATGTGCATGTATAGCGCCATCTCCAATATTCCAATTGTAGTCTCGAAGGAAGACGGTTTCGTTCTACGAGACTTTTGGCAATAGTAATTTAACTCTAACTTTAGAATATTTTGTAATGGGGGAGGGGGTGACAGTAATATAATTTACTCGGGTATATATTTGCTCAACAGACGCTTGAAAAAATGAGATAGAAGTTTCATAGGTCGATCTTAATCTGCTTGTCTGTCAAAGGTTGCTTGCAATCCACAGTACCTAAAAATAGACTGACAAACTAAATACATACATGTATATATAATATAATTTATGGTCAGTGCACCAGTCTATTGTAAAAGCAAATATTATACATGTTTACTGATTTCATATAACATCTAAACCGATATGTAGTTACGGGAAAAGAGGTGAGTAAATAGTTTCGTTTTACATTGACGTAAAAATCAGGCAGGCTCCCAAACACCTTAGAGGCTTTGTTTATATCTGGTTTATTAAATTAAAAAAATGCCTTGGACTGCAGTAGTAAGATTGGGTCTAGATCACTGAACGCTTCGCTACATGGTGTATAATTAAGTGGTCTAGTTGTCTTTGAGGTGTTTAATGAGAGCGATTGAGCTAAGACCAATATGGAAATTACTGGTGTTCAAATTTGTTAAACCATACAGAAACAGGCTGCCAAAAAACACCCCTAAACGAAACAGATCCTTAAACCCAGGCCATAAGACTTTTTGTGGGGGGGGGGGGGGTATAGTGAGTACATTTTTTTTTTGGCCCTCGAAAATTTAAAAATTTGGGCGCCAGGGGGGGGGGGGGCCCAACCCCCCCCCCCAAAAAAAGGTAAAAATCATGTTTTTTCCCTAGGGGGGACTACACAAACATGTGGCATAAAAATCCGCCCCAAATTTTATGCTGTTACATGTCATATTTATAATATTAAGGCATTTGAAGAGCCATGCTTTTCAGGGAACATTTTGTATCTGATGTTCTTCCACACTTGCATAAATAAAAGAATATTTTGTCACCTCTCCCCAGAGCCCAACCTTCTCTTTAACTCTCAGTGTAAGAGTTGAGGTTTTGAATCCCAGCCTGACACTAAACGTCGTTTAGGAAGTTTTCGTATTGTAGGGGGGGGGGGGGGGGTTCAAGGCATTGTTCCAAAGATGCTCAACAAACTAAAAATGAGGTTTCATTGGGCGATCTCAAACTGTTTGTCGGTCTAAGGTTGGTGGTATTCCCAGTAACTAAAGATAGATTGAAAAACTAAATACATACATGCATGTAGTACTCATCATGATCAGTGCACCATTACATCGTAACAGCAAAGAGTATATCTCTTTATGGATTTGGTATAACACCTAGACTAATACTTAATGCAAGGCCCGAATATGTTATTAGTAATTTTGAAATTCGAGGGGAGGGAGGCACTGCCACATCTTGTAGGACTAAGCGATAAAGACCCCCTACAAAGCCCCTAGACAACCTAAAAATATAATAAATCGAACAACGTATTAGCTTTCTCAACCAGACGATGTTTAGTCCAGTAAAGGTAAAAGTCTAAGATCGAATATCTTCTTTACTTCTCTCCTGTCTGGCCGGATGTGTTTTGCATCAGCGCGATCTCTAACATACCATCCACTGCGTCATAGGCGCCGGAAGTGGGGGGGGGGGGGGGGGGTAGGGGGGCAGCTGCCCCCCCCCCCCCAATCAAAAAAGTGGGGGGGCAAAATGCATTTTTGCCCCCCCAAAACGCCCCCCCCCCCCTCCAAAAAAAAAAAAAAAGAAGCAGTAAAGAAGTAAACATGGTTTGTTTGTTTTTACCCAAAAGAACATAACAATAATAAAAACCTGAATTAAATCACATAATAATTCCATTTAAAGAAAAGGAAAGTTCACAGGAATTTAATTTCTTAAACATTGCGCATGCCACCTATACGGTATTGATCAATGGAGGTCTGTATAATAGCGATACGCGCATATCGTTGACATTATTGTGCGAGAATGGGAAAACGTGTCTGTTTTTTTTTGTTATAGGGGTGAGAAGACATGAGCCCCTGAACGCTGGCGTAATGATGGGGGGGGGGGGTGTATTTCTTATTCGATACCAGTGATTTACGAATGTTGCTGTTATGACATGATTTTCCGGTATTTTTTCTCCATTTTTTTTGTAAGTCACACCTTTTTTATGCGTTTGTTGGCAAATAAGAAATTCCCAAATTACAGTCGGACGAAAAATACGCTTATTTAGAAGGCTTTATGTCATGGTCTGTAAAGTGGCTGGGCTCGAGCCCCCCCCCCCCACCCCCCCCACCCCCCCACCCCCCCCCCCCCCCCCACCCCCCCCCCCCCCCCCCCCCCACCCCCCCCTCCCCACCCCCCCTCCCCTCACTTTTTGAAAAAGTTTGTTAAAGAGAAAAAGAAAGAAAGACGGAGAGAAAAAATAAGTGACCTGCCAATGTCACAAGGTATAAAACATGCTCATCTGACCGTAATTAAATGCCTAAAACCCCAGAGCTTACGAGGGCTCCGCCCCCGTACCCCACCAAAGGCCCTAAGGCGGTCCCCCGGATGCTCATCTGACCGTAATTAAATACCTAAAACCCCTGAGCTTCCGGGGGCTCCGCCCCCTGAATGCTCATCTGACCGTCATTAAATACCTAAAACCCCTGAGCTTCCGGGGGCTCTGCCCCCTGGCACACGTCAATGGCCTTAAAGAGGCCCCCTGGATGCTCATCTGAACGTAATTAAATACCTAAATCCCCTGAGCTTTCAGGGGCTCTGCCCCCTGGACCCCACCAAGGGCCCTAAGGCGGGCCCCTGGGTGCTCATCTGACCGTAATTAAATACCTAAAACCCCTGAGCTTCCGGGGGCTCTGCCCCCTGGACCCCAACAAGGGCCCTAAGGCGGGCCCCTGGATGCTCATCTGACCCTAATTAAATACCTAAAACCCCTGAGCTTTCGGGGGCTCTGCCCCCTGGAACACGTCAATGGCCTTAAAGAGGGCCCCTGGATGCTCATCTGACCCTAATTAAATACCTAAAACCCCTGAGCTTTCGGGGGCTCTGCCCCCTGGAACACGTCAATGGCCTTAAAGAGGGCCCCTGGATGCTCATCTGACCGTAATTAAATACCTAAAATCCCTAAGCTTCCGGGGGCTCAGCCCCTTGACCCCCTGCCGAGGCTCATGCCCTGGACCCCACGCCAATTTACGCTCTACCTGATCGTTAATACTCCACTTTGAAAAACGTTCCGCGGGACCTGCAAGTAACGTGTTAGACTGGTGGTGATGCAGATTTTTTCGTCTGCCCCCCCCCCCCCCTTTCGAACGTTTTTTCTCATTACGTCACTGCCCCTGGAAGGTGAGCCCCCTGGAATGTTTGCCCCCCCCCCAATCCCAAACTGCTTCCGGCGCGCCTGCACTGCGTACTGATGGGAGGGGGTGGGGTGGGGTTTTTCTAACCAGTGATTAACAAATGTTGGTGAAATGACATGATTTCCAGGGATTTTGTTCTCATTTTTTTGGAAAATATGACTTTATTATGCGTTGGAAAATGACGAATTCCCAAATCTACAATCAGGCAAAAAATATGCTCATGAGAAGCCTACAAGTTAGGGTCCGCGGATTAGTGACCTGCCATGCAGTGCCATCGTGTATAAGGTAGCAGAATATGCTCATCTGACCGTAATTCAAAGACTAAAACCCCTGAGATTCCGGGCGCTCTGACTCTTAACCCCCGCCGGGGCTTTGCCCCTGGACCCAAAGCCAATTTACGCTCCATTCGCTTCGCTCGG
>JAVYIG010013412.1:0-47578 GCA_035222895.1 Strongylocentrotus droebachiensis
GTCTGATATGGGTCATTTCTTTAATAAAACTGACATTTGTTGACATTCCCCATATACAGACGGTACGCCAGAGATCTCGTACCGGCGTGGGGGTAATCTATAGCCAATTTTGGACATCTTTTTGTAATGTTGGCTCACGACATTTTCTCCCCCAATTTTCTTTATTTAGATCTAAGTTTCTGATCTATAAAGCAGATAGACAAATACTATGTATTTGTATATTCCTATCTGGAGTAATTACATTTTTATTTACTATTTTAAAATGAGAAATTTACGGACTTACTCTATATTATGAGTTATCCCATTTTCGTCTCAGAACAATGAAACAGTACGTTCATGCACTCGAACTAGTAATGACATGACCCAGCGGCCGATATATTTCTGGGTCAACCTACCAAAACATAGCCAATGTCCAATCAGAGCACTCGTTTCGTGGGAGTTCGTTGGTCAAGCCGGGCTGACTCCGTACGTATGTACGGTAGCTATTGGACGTTCGAAAAGAAAAAAATGAATATTCATCAACTAAAACCAAAATGGCTGACAACGGAGTTATTTGACTACGAGACTTTCTCGGATTAATCATTAATTTAGGATCTAAATGAGCAAGCTATAGATCGTAAGTCAAATAAGCTATATAGACTAATATGTTATTTTTAATTTTTTAATATAGATCTAGACTCTAATTATTGCAATATTGCAGCATTTATGAGGATGTAAAGAGTGAAAATCTTGTTGCATATCTCATTCATCTCGGTCCAGCCGAACCGAACCAATTGTTCCGTACAGTCCCCATAGGACGAACTTCAGTCTCTATAATCGAAGGTCTAGTGGAGCCAGACGTAGTCTCAGTGGAACAACCAACGATATAGAGAGACTGAAGCTTTTGGTCTATGTCTTGTATTGCTTTTCTGGTGTGAGTGGAACCAGATGTAGTCTTGGTGAAAAAAGCCGCTGATTCAAAACCTTTTTTTGTCTTTGGCTGATCATCAACGAAACGGAGTTAAGTCTTTTGTCAATTTTGTTTGTTGCTTCGGCAGGCAGCCAGCAGCCAGTGAAAGGGAATTTGTTTAATACAAATTTTATGGAAATGCAAAATTTAAATAAACAGATCTTTGTTTATTCCTAGCTCATCTTTACTGATTGAGGTGTCATATGAAAGGGAAAAAATGGACTTTCTAGAAATGTGATTTTCTCTTTGACATTCAGATACCGTCCGCCAAATGACTTTTTGGTACCATTTCTTCAAATTTATTTGCATCACTCATGCGTGAAATATGCATCATATGAAATGCATCAAATGAAAGAGGAGGATCTAAACTTTACAAATATGTGTCATTTGTTAATTGTAATCGTGATTAAGTTATGATAATTCTCGGTTTCGTTTTTCTGGGCCGCACTGCACTGTATACAAAATAATTTTTAACAAAAACATAATTTAACTGATAAAACAATACCAAGTATTATTCATTTAGAAAGTTGCAGAAAAAGATGGGATATTAATTACATTAAGCTATTGCTTGATAGCGTGATAGCTCGGGGGAAAGGTAAGCCGGGGGGGGGGGGGGGAGGGGGCATGTGGTGATGACCAAAAATTAAAACCAAAAACTGGTGTTGGGGATGATGTTGATGATGACAATGAAAATGAAAATAAAAATACGCTGATGTAAATAACTCTGACACCAAAAGATTATATAAGTATACAGGAGTTATAAAATATAGTGATAGATATTTTATAGGAAATTGAAAATAATATAGTATTAATGACTGCTTTGAGAGAAATAGTTGTTTTTATAAGCTCAAGGGAAGGTTAGAATTGTGCTATTACCCGAGGCGTGCCGAGGGGAATAGCCCAATTGTAACCTTCCCGAGAGCGTATAAAAACAACTATTTCTCGAATATTAAAGCAGTCATTAATACTTTTATATGCCGAAAACAAAAGAGTCAACTAATGACACCACCTTGGCCTTTCTCTAGTTTATCTGCACGGTTGTTTTTTATGAGTGTATCTTTGAGAGTAGACTAGATCTAGATTAGATTCTAGTCTAAGCAAGATATTTTTACATTTTGGGGGTGGGCCGGCCCTGTGGGGAATATGGAGAAGAACCTGCGCTTTCATATGACACCTCACTTATTGAGTATCACCTTCAGGATCACAACAGATTATAAAGGTTTGAATCTCGAATTGAAAACAAAACTTGACCTTAAAGCTAACCTCCAGTAGTGGTAAAAAAAAGAAAATTATTTCTCACAGAATCAAACGAAACTTACACTGAATGTTCAAGATTACAAATAAATGACATGTGCCAAACAATTTTGGAAGAAAATGTATACTGGCTGAGTAATGAGCATAGAAAGACAAGGAATCAAGGTAGTACCAACCCCGACACCATTCGTGTTGTCCCATACATAGCTTTCTGTGTATGTGCTTGTTACTTTACCAAGACTCGGTCAAATTTATTATGATTTTGATGACTCCAGAACCTTGCAGTGCACACCCAATACTTACATGCTACATGATCAACTGTTTCTGATCCTTTCCACACCTTTTCTTTCACAATGCAATCGCATTACCAGTACTAAAGTTTATCTTTAACACACAACATGCATCGGGTGCGAGATCAGTCACCCTGACAACTGGATCTATTTTCGTATCTTTGAGAGTAGACTAGATCTAGATTCTAGTCTAAGCAAGATATTTTTACAATTTTGTGGGTGGGCCGGCCCTGTGGGGAATATGGAGAAGAACCTGCGCTTTCATATGACACCTCACTTATTGAGTATCACCTTCAGGATCACAACAGATTATAAAGGTTTGAATCTCGAATTGAAAAAAAAACTTGACCTTTTTTGCATGGTCGCGGAATGCACGTAGACTGCATAGGGAATGCATTGCGTACAATCTCTATGGAAATAATTTTAACACACAACATCGGGTGCGCGATCAACACCCTGACAACTAGATCTATTGTCGTATACAGTCTATACGTCTATGCTTTTTCAGCAACTAAACGAACATGTTTATGGATAATTTCACGTACCCTTTTTGTTGTTCTTGCTGTCAGCGAGTCTTGCATTTGATAAGTTGAAATCTTGGGAGAGATTCTTGAGCCATTTTTGTCTTGTTTGGAATTGTCTTGTCTTGTATGAAAATACCGACCAATTTTTCGCACACGTATGGTATCTTCGATCGCTCAAACCATTTTTTAACATGTAAACCTATGGGGTAACCATGGAGACTGACCTATTTTTTAATAACCATGGTTATTAAAAATATTAAATGTTTTATGCATGGTTACCGGGAATTTTACAGGAACAGTTGAAGTTTATGAATGCAATTTCGACCAATCAGATGGCTGGATTACTTAAGTGAGGTATATAATAATGAATATTAATTCAGCACTGGGAAAAGATCAAACAATGTACTCTGAAAGAAATGCTTTCTTCATATTGAATTTAAGGTTCTACATGATTTTTATTGAGACTGGGAGATGCATCCCATAAGTGATTTTTTTGGTCTATGATTTACACTACTGGAAAGAAAAAAACATACAAAAAACCGTTGAAGCGTCCTCAAATTTGCACATATTTATACAATTTGTATGCATGAAATCTAGGTCTTGAATGTGAAGTGAGAGAAAACACCCCCAAACTTACAATCCCCTAATTCTGTGGAGAAAGGGTGTATTAACATGAAACTTCAGAAAAAGTTAGATTAAATTATGTTGATATGCACCATGAAAAAAAGGGTCAGATTAGGGTTCTAAAAATGTCTAATGACAAGGAATTATAAGGAAGAAATTTTGGTAACTGATGTTCGCTTCGTCAGTGCCCTGAGTAGAGGATGTGTATCATTAAAACCACTGAAGTGAGGAGGTCACATGAGTGGAAGGCGTTAATGCAGAGCTGCCAAGTAGTACGTTTTTAACATATTAATACGTTTTTTGGGGAAAAAATACGTCTGTACGTTTTGCTGTGCGAACGTTTTTTGAAAGTTTCGAGTATGGCTGTGCGAACGTGGCTAGTGGCTGGCTGTGAGAACCAGCGTATGCATAGTTTTGCTATTGCTTTGTGTTGGCGATTCCTGCAGCGCGCACGCATGTACATTGCACACAATAAAGGGGATGTACACCACTAAAAGACGAGCGCATTTCCCCAGGCCATGCATACACACGCTAATGACATATCAGTGCACTGCACTACACACACAGTGTCAGTACAAGAAAGTCCCGATCTTACTTCCAAAAATCCATTCCAAAAGCCAAATTTTGCTGTCAAAAATGCGGAATCAGGGCCATATTTCCAAAGCTCACAGGGGTTTAGCCCAGTTTTAATAAACAGCTTCACCCAAAAAGCGCTAAAAATCAAGAAATCAGCGATTTTGTTAGCCCTTCGAGTGTGATGGTAATCATGGTATCTTCAAAAAGCCAAATGAAAAACGAACACCGGACCTGATGATGCATTGACTTTATGTACAAAGTTGATTGCAATTCTAGACTTGCCTTGATTCGACCGCAATGAAGCACCAATGGGTGCCCCAACTTCGGCATAGAACATCATCGTGTGTTGCGCCGCAATTCAGCGGCCCTCGTACTCATTGACTTAAATTCTTAGGGTGGTATTCTCGAAAGCGGCCTAAGTTAAACCTGGCCTAACTTAAGCCGTGGTTTAGTTAGGCCAGGCTTAACTTAGGCCGCTGACCTAAGTCATTTTCATTTCTCGGTGGCCTAACTGATCCATGGTTTAAACCTGGCCTAACTTAGTCCATGGATCATTCACCATGGTTACAGTTTCTGCACATGCTCAGTACCGAAGCTGGGACGTCACAATGCACTAAGACAATGGGCTAAGACAATGGATGCGCGCAGTGTGGAGAGGATGCATCACCTCAACAACTTGAGCAATATGACGTCCAGGGGCGGCGGAGCGACTTCCAAAGCGGGGGGGGGGGGGGGGGGGGCAGAACTAACAAATAGGGGCACTTGCTGGAATTGTATCATTGTTAAAAGGGAAATTATCAGAGGTGAAAAGGGTCACATATCGCACCTGAAAAGGGGCATTGAACATATTTTAAAAGGGGCACTTATGAGAATGAAAAAGAGGCACTTAAAATAAAGGAAATGTGCATTTGTTGAAAGAAAAGGGGCACCGATAATTTTGTTAATAGGGGCACCTCTCAAATTTAAATAGGGCAATTATCAGAGGTGAAGGGACACTTCTCAAAAGTGAAAAGGGGGCACTTATTGCAAAGGGAAATGGAAACTTGTCAAAGGAAAAGGGGGCCTGTCAAAATTAAAGGGGCACTTATCAGAGGTGACAAGGAGAAGGGTCACTTTTCCTATGGAAAAAGGGGCATTTCTTACAAAGTTAAAAGGGAACTTTCCTATATAAAAAGGGGCATTTGAAAAGGGGGCACTGTACCCCCCCCCCCCAACTCTTTCTCCCTATCTCCATTTCTCTCTCTCTCTCTCTCTCTCGCACAGTATCTCACATCATTGTTTATTTCTCTCACCATTAAATTGTTCTTTCTCATTTGGTTCCCTTTCTCTTTTACTCTATCTCTCTCGCTCGCTCTCTGTTCTCTCACTGCTCTATTTCAAGACTTTTTTCATGTATAATTCAATGAACCCAACATTATGCACACTTAAAATCAAAAGATATGAAAGGAATATCGTATATAACATATCAACAATTATGTTCGATTTATTTATTTTTCTTAAAACAGAAAAGATTGTACATGTAATTCACGATGAATACGATTATAAAATTGAAGGTCAAATATTAAGCTCCAATAGCCTCATAATATGCTACTTGAAACTATTAGAATTAAATGTTATGTATTTGTTACATTACTTTTTCCCATTTTTTTAAAACAAAGCATAGTCTACTTTTGAGCCGTGTTTCTTTTGCAGGGAATCTGTTATATCATGACTTGCACTATATTATAAAACACATTATGAAACATGATTTCTTAAATGATTCAAAATCACAATTTTTCCAGTGAAACAATGAAAATCTGATGTACATAAAAACATCCTTATGAGTGATGGTTGTTTTGTGGTTCACACACACAACAAGGACATATCAGACTTTTTACCAATGGTTGCTTGTTTGTTACCATAGCTTCATGTTATGAGGATTATAATACAAAGGTTTTGATCCCCATGCAGTCACAGTTACAGCAGATGGAGTCTGGTTCATTGAAGAGGCTAAGTAGAACTTCATAGTCCTTGCAAGTATGTCTGTTGAATGAAAAGAGAAAAGAATGAACGGAAGCACATTGAAACCTATTTCTGTTAAACATTAAAAAGGTCTTGCATGTACATTGTGGTAAAAGTGGAGTGCATGATCAATTACATGAAAGTATTGATGGAAAAATGTGAATGAACAAATGCCATCCTTGAAGTACCTGGGTATACAAACAACAACTTATTCGTACAGCCTACCTGTCAGAAATTCAGCAGCTCAGTAGTTCTCCTTCCTCTCTCTGAATTTGTCTCAGTTATCAGGGAATTTGCCTTCATTTATTTTACTGAAGAAAAACATCATCCTGAAACAAAAATTAAAAGGTTTAGACCTCATTAAAATATCAAAGATCTACTCCATTGATAATTGGTCTTAGTTATAGTGTCAATCATATTCTAACTTAAAAAAAAAAACTTAAGGCGCCTTTCATGTAGGCAGTGACTAGGCACCTCCTCCCCACTCAGTTACTAGTAATCATTGATTTACAGAATGACTACCGGTATCTCTTTTAAAGTCAAGAACAAACATACACATTCTTGCAGTACTATCTCATAAATGTGCTTGCACCAAGTTGTACTTGCCATGTCATGGCCTAAGAAAGCCCTAAGTAGTAAAAGTCTATAGCCAATTTAGTCCCTTTCCTAAACTAGAGGTCTACATCTTACTTAGACAACCAGCCGACAGTTGGCCTAACCTAGATGTAAACGCAGCCTGGAATGGAGATTTTACAAGGCCCTAATCGTTAAGCCCTACTTTTCCATTTTAGTTCAATCTAACATTAGACCAAAGATTGTCTTTGTTTATGTTATCTCCCAAAATGAGCTTCGTGAAAGGGGAAAAAGTAAAATGAAAATTTACTGCACCGTACTGTACTGCAGTCTGTAGGTCTCTAAGTCTTATATGGTCCAGAATTGTTAGTGGTAGGTTTAAATTTTCTTCTGACCCAAATTTGAAAGTAGTTAATCAACTGTTGATTATTTGTGTCTTATTTTCAGATAGTTCCGCCCAAAAGTCTAGGCCAAGCTGTCACTGTCAGGAGTGACTGGTAGTCTGGTAGCCATGGCAATCGAGCTGAAAATATTCGCTCGTGTCCATGTAAAATGAATAATAGTTTGAGTGTAGATTGCAACTACATTCATCAGACAAAACAATTTTAAATTACTTCATAATGTACCTGTAGACACATCTGCAGATTCATAAATTCAGCAGATCTTTTTAATAAAAATTGTATAAACATGATTTAGTTTACAAAATTTAGGCGTAATTACAGCTTTACTCACCAGCAGACTTTCCTAGAAAAATGGAGTATCTATTTTTCCTGTTCAGGAAATAACTGGTGTTGGGCCAACTGGCTTGGAGATGCCTATGTGGGTGCAATCAATAGCACCCACCATATTAACGCCAGGGAAATGGGAGTAATTATCAAATTCATGTTGGGTCTGCACTCTGCAGGACTGCCTCTCTTCTCTTGTTGAAGGAATTGTTATGTATTGCTCCCATCTCCTGGCAATGGCTATTGAGATGGAATTCACAAGGCGGGACACCATAGCTTGGGAGAGGCCTTCTTTTTTCATCCCCATGCATCAATTGAAAAGAACCTGAAATAGCAGAAAATCAAGATGAAAAATATGTTGATATTTGATAAGAAATTACGATTTCTCTCTCTCTGTAGGCCCTAGCTAGTTTACTAACTAATAGTATTATTAGACTAAACTACTGTAACATTATCAGCAAATCAAATGTATGTTAAAAAGAAGGAAGCTTCTGTCCATTTCCTTTCAGGCCAGACCTGTCTAGACTAGACTCTTATTGATGAAATTTAGATCTAGATCTAGGTCTACTAATAATATTGTTTAACAAAAAATGTTTTTCTTGGGGGGGGGGGGGGGGGGTGGTTATGAAAATCATTATCATGATCATTCTGTAGAAAATTATCGCACCAACAGCCACAACTAGCACTGCAGCTTAGGCAGAGGTGATACCAGACGGAAATTTCTGTCTCTTTCGTTCGTTAGCCTCTGATTTGGGTAGGGTCGGCTCCTGAAAGAGAGGAGCCGACCCTACCCAAATCAGAGGCTAACGAACGAAAGAGACAGCTAGATCTAGATTTAGGCCTAGTGATAGTCCACTTTTAGGCAACAGCGTCTCGAAAATCCACTATAAAAGTATTTTCTACGTCTAGCAATGATAGTTTTAAGGTGGTGTTAAGGTGGTATATGCGTACGAAAGTACAACAGTAAAAAATTATCCGTAAGAAATTGCTCAATCTCAGGAAACGAAAATGTTAACCGACAATTATTTGCACGTGTGGGACTGGTCTGCGAACACCATGAAAATTTACCAAGTTTCCCACAAATTTATTCAGTTAAAAGCATTTTAGATTATCACCAGTACATCAACATGAAAGTAACAAAAGTACTTTATTAGCTGGTGTAACTTTCATGAGCGCTTATCCGATACAAAAGAGTGTAAATTGTTATGAAATATAGAAATTCAATGCAAAACTTACCGTTCACTCTCCGCGGACAGTCGATTTAACTAAAAAGTGACGTCACGCGAAGTTCGGCCGAACTATGACGTATTTAAACCTGCCCTCTGAGCGGCCTAAAGTTAGGCCGAACTATGACGTATTTAAGCCTGGCTTATCTTAAGGCCACCTTCGAGAATAGCAAAAAAGATAGTCCATGGTTTAAAACCAGGTTTAGGCCACTGATTTAACTTAGGCCGCTTTCGAGAATACCACCCTTATAGTTTTAAATAATGGATTTTTCTGATAAAGTAGGTAAATATATTTAACAAATCATATTTTGTATATTTTTATTTTTAGGTGGTCTGTCGTTTTCGACAGATCACCTATTGTTTTCGTCAGAATTTTCTTCTTATTATTAGGTGGTCTGTCGTTTTCGACAGATCACCTATTGTTTTCGTCAGAATTTTCTTTCTTTATCAGGTGGGCTGTATATAATACAGATCACCTTATGTTTTCGTTAGAGCTTTTTTTGTGAGCACGATAACTTGAAAATGGCTCAATCAAATGCCTCGAAATTTGGCACACATATGTATAGCCATATGGAAAGAGCACAATAAGGTTTTCAACCTTGACCTTGACTGATGACGTAATCTAGGCGCCATTTTGTGAAAATCAACTCATGATCATATCTTCATAACGGAAAGACATTTCTCATTCCTATTTACCAGGATCAAGGTCAATATCAGTCCAGTCAATTTCAGGTCAAAAAACGCGCGCATATGCCATTATTAGCAATAGCATTTCATGAAGAAAATAAAGAAACGCGCACACGCGCATGCGCGCGCGTTTTCGTTTGTCACGGCCGAACGCAAAATAATTCCTCCAAGATTTTTTTTTAACACAGTATTTCTCATGATTTTCCGGACAATTTGATACCATGTTTATCTCTTTATGACCATCAATAAGGGAATGAGCGTCCGTTCAAGATAAATGTGCGTGCGGGCGAGCTCTTGTAATACATAGCATATATGGGCAACAACATGCCTATACAAAACCCTTATGGCTCTTCGGGATGGACGGGAACCCTCAATTATTTTCTTCATATTCGGATAGAGTACGAGTCGGAGATGTGATTTCATGTCTCATTTGGCCATTAAGTATATCGTGTCATCATCATATTGACCTTGGAACTCAAAATACGAATTTGCATATTATGACGTCAGCATATTTATGGAAAATTGATTGTATCTCTGTAAATATTGATTGATTCTCTTCTCAATGTTGATATCTTGTAGATGAGGCAATTGTCTGCAAGTTCACTGCATATTATTTTTCATTTTGATGACATCATCATAGTGAAAATTGCGATTAAAGGTAACTGGACAGATTTTCTTAATTTGCGTGTTAAGCCTATGAAAGGTGCCAATTTAGTTCAAATCATGGATCTACATGACATTAATCTTTGAGCACTATCTAGCTTATTTGTGCTCTATGTTCTCCCAAATGTTGGTATGTTATAGCTGAGACTATGGGCTATAAAAGTTGAGGTTTTAGTTTTTGGATCAGATGGTGGGATCATGTCGAAATTTTCAATTGAATGTTAAATTCGCAAATTTTGTAGAACATTGTAGGAATTATGCATATGTCACGTTTGTCCTATTTGTGAAATATAAACGTTAGCCGTTTTCTAGTATTCAAATTAAACAAGGAAACCCCTTTACTTTCTAGACTTTACTGTCAGACACTATTGAGTGACTGAACAATTTTTTTTCCTCTGGTAATAAAATACATTATATGAGCTTAAAGGGTACATGAGCATTTGTCCACATCAATTACCCACTTCTTGTAATGGCCCAAAATAATCCAATTGAATCTATGCGCAGCACAATCTAGGTAAAACATGACGGGTAGAGCATTTCATTGAAGAAGATGAAATTGTGAAAATGCATTCTTCGTTATGTCAATTAGGGTCAAAGTTGTAACTGCTTATTGTATGGGGTCAATGGTCATATATCGTCTCAATCTATCTTCCATAGATCCATAATGGTCAATATACTACACAGTTGAAACTTTTCATATGGATAGACCTTAAAGGTAAAGACCAGCTATGGTCATGCGATTGCATTGTGAAAGAAATGTTGTGGAATCGATCAGAAAAGGTTGATCATCTAGCATATAAGTATTGGTGTGTACTGCAAGGGTTTGGAATCATCAAAATGATAAGAAATTTGGCCCAGTCTTCGTAAAGTTACAAGCACTGTACACAGAAAGATGTATATGGGACTATACGCACACGTGCGCGACATGTGCGTTTATCTCTCACAGACCATGTAGATAAACTAATTTACCAAACATATCAATTAGTAGGCGATTTCCCGGCAAAATTGTTATCATCATGTATTAGTCAAAACATATTTTCACATGATTGGTAATAAGAGCTTCCATTTCATTTTTTGAAATTGGAGCGTTTCCAATACTTCTTACCTTTAATAGGAAGAGCATTTTAGAAGATAATATAAAATCGTGAAAACACATTCTTCATTATTTAAAACATTAGCATACGTATAACCTAAATTGTCAAAGTGTCAAATTCAAGTTATTATTATTCCCATTTATTATTCTGCCATTAATTTGTTCGCAGGATATCTTATGAATGAATAAAGCCATTATCATGAAACTTGCCATGATGATTAATATTAGTATAACTTAGAATTGTGACACTTTTCAGTAACTCAAAATCATCGTGACGTCATCCAGGCGATATTTTGTGGAAATCAACTTTTAATCATATCTTCATAACGAGTCATCAAAACCGAACCATATTTAAAACACATGAACTTCAGGTCAAGGTTCGACATAACATTTCATCAAAATCCGCGCGCGTCTGAATTTTAAAATGCTCAAATTCACTTTTTAATCAAAACAGAGTATGTTCTAGGCCATTTAAAGAATTTCGAAAATTATGCACGCGCGTTTTTGCGTGTAACGCCATTACACAACAAAGAAACGCTATTTTTTGTTCTTTCATGATATTTCATAACGGAATGCGCGTCCGTTTAAGATAAATTGCCGCGCGCACGAGCACATGTAATACATAGCATATAGGCAAAAACATGATTACACAAAATCCATCACAGCTCTTTGGGATGCACCTAGACCCCCAATTGTTCTTATTTTGATTATATGAGTCGGAGATATGATTTCATTTCTAATTTGGCCATTAAGTACATTTTAACGTCATCATAATGGCCTTGGAAGTCAAAATACGAATTTGCATATTATGACGTCAACATATTTACAGAAAATGATTGTATCTCTACAAATATTGATCAATTTTCTTCTAAATTTTGATACGTTGTAGCTGAGACAAATTTTCACAAGATTATTACCAATATTTATTCATTTTGATGACGTCATTAGATTGTTTGCTTAATATGCGTTTTATGCCTATGGGAGGTGAATGATACTACATTCCAGTCTAGACTCGTTCATTATGTTGCGTATGTAGTGCGTCGAAATATCAGTTCAATGATTGGTAGGCTCTGCAATCAGGCGAAAATTTGAGCTTGTTTAGTAAATTAATAGTTTACTCATATAACAATTGTCTATCGAATACCTGAAGGGGGCGCTATACCACTTTTAATCATTGTCATCGTCATTTAAAACAAATAAATCATCATCATCAATATCGTCATTATAATATTTATGAATATTATCATTAGATCATCATCGGCACACTTTCATAATACAAAAATAGCATACGTATCACCTAATTCGTCAAAGTGACGAATTAAAGTCTAGTTATAATTGTTATCATATCATTATTATCATCTGTATTATTAGCATATTCTACAATGGCAGTAGTGTAGTATAGTCATGTAGAAGTAGGCCTAGTAGTAGAGGTATCATTCTGATTCTTATTATCCTGATTATCTTTTGTAATACGTCTATATAGACGATAAACTCACAACAATTTACAATTTTCATGAATCATTGTCTTTAAGCTTACCATTAAATGCATCTGGTTCGAATTTTGCTTAGGTATTTGGTACGTGATGATTTGAATGGTAGAAATAAAATTGTGTCCTATTCATTCTAGTCTTATTCATTTGCATTATGTTTTATTCATTCAAGTTCAAATGTTTCTGACTGTTTTCAAGACAATATCTTTTTTGACGATCATAGTTCTATGTAGCTTGATATCTCACGGTAATTTTGAGAGAAAAGCAATGCAAGCAATGATTTCTGGATTGTAGCGACAATCGCGTTCGCCTTTGCTGTTCTTCAATAATATTTGACAAGCAGTATTAATTAATTTTTCAAGGACTCATGATAAATTAGTTTAACAGTTGATTACCCTCGGTTGATTCTTTTGTTCGTATTATTTGGCGGGGGAAATAGAACTGAATGTATTATTATTCTTATTTGTTCATCGTCTCTACGATGCTCTTTGAATCAAAAACAGCTTTTAGTGTTAGGCTTCCTGAAAAAAAATTCAATTGTTGTTAAGAAATTTTTGGTTGCACTCTGTAGATTATGATGATGTGTTTGATCTTTTTTTCAATACAAGATCAAACACATGATGAAAATCTACTGGCTGCATGCCAATAAGTTCTTGACAACAATAACAAAATGTGAGCTAGTGCTATTCGGTGTGGCGTACACATGGCAATCACATGGTAGATAAAATTATGATCATCAGTACTGGGTCAAATAAATTAAAGATAACTGAATTTGAACCCGGGCCATAGGCTACCCCCTCTCGTTCTCTCTCCCTCTCTCTCCCTCTTCGTCACCTTACTTTTCCCTCTCTTACCTCCCTGTGCATTTGTATGCCTCGATAATACAGAAAATAAACAATAAGATTCTTCCTCTTCCCCTCCTTCTTCCTAATTCATGTAGTAGGAGTAGTAATAGAAGCAGTATCACAATAATAATGACAACAATTATTATCAGGTGGGCTGTATCTAATACAGACCACCTTATATTTTTGTTAAAATTGCCATTATTATTCTTTATTTATTTTTCTTAATTCTCGCCACTTTTTTGTGAACAAGATAACTTGAAATTGTCTAAATCAAATAACTTGAAATTTGGTACACATATGTATAGGCATATAGAGAAATCACAATAACGTTTTCAACCTTGACCTTGACTGATGACGTCATCTAGGCGCCATTTTGTGAAATTTTCTGAAAATCAACTCTTGTTCATATCTTCATAACCAAAAGTAATTTCTCATTCATATTTATCATGATCAAGGTCAATATCCGTCCGGTCAATTTCAGGTCAAAAAACGCGCGCGTAATTTTAAGCATTTTATTAAAAAACGCGCACACGCGCATGCGCGCGCGTTTTTGCGCGTAACACCATTACAAAACATAGAATCGCCATTTTTTTTTCTTTCATGATATTTCTCATATTTTTTCAAGGAATTTGATACCATGTTTATCTCTTTATGACCATTAATAACAAAATGAGCGTCAATTCAAGATAAATGTCCGTGCGCGCGAGCTCTTTTAATACATAGCATATATGGGCAAAAACATGCCTATACAAAATCCATTATAGCTCTTTGGAATAAACCGTGACCTTCAATTTTTTTCATATTTAGATAGAGTATGAGTCGGAGATATGATTCCATGTCTCATTTGGCCATTAAGTGTATCGTGACATCATCATAATGGCCTTGGAACTCAAAATACGAATTTGCATATTATGACGTCAGCATATTTATGGAAAATCGATTGTATCTCTGTAAATATTGAATGATTTTCTTCCAAATTTCGATATGATGTAGCTAAAATAATTCTCTACAAGCTCAATAATCACCATTTTTCATTTTGACAAAGGCCTCATGCCGTATTTTAGCGATTAAAGGAGGCATGTCAATTTTTCACATTTTGCGTGTATTCTCTATGGGACATGACTTTTTCTCAAAACTGGATTCTAAATTCCCGTCTTTCACGAGCAATATCTCCGTCGTTTTAGTTTCGTTTTTGCTGAGCTTTTAGTATGTTGTAGCTGAGACAATAAGCTATCATAAGTGTGCCCTTTATTTTTCGACCACATGCGGGGATCATGCTCATATTTCACTTGCAAAGTGGAATTTGAGAATTCCATTTTTTGTTTACGTGTAATCGCTATGGGAAATGTTTTGGTATATCGGTAACGCATTTGACTTCCTACCTCGAGATCCCTGGTTCGAGTCCGGGCGTCTCCAAGAATTTTTTTCTTCCCTTTTTTTTTCTTTTTGGCCTTTCACTGTACAATCTCCTTTGACTATTAAAACACGAAGAATCGCAAATGTAATAAACTCCCCTTTCTACTTTATTATTACACTATTTTCACTTGATCCATTACTTTTTGCGTGTAATCCCTATGGGCGATGACTTTTTCTCAAATCTGGATTCTATACATTCATGTCTTTTGCGAGCAATAACGCCGTTATTTCTGCTTGAATTTTGTTAGTTTTTTAATATGTCGTAGCTGAGACTATATGCTATCTTAATCATCCCTCATTTTTTCAATAAGATGTCAAGATCACGCTCATGATCATCGACAATATCATCATGATCATCATCATTATCATCATGATCATCATGATCATAATGATGATGATAATCATCATCGACATCATCATGATCATCATTATTATCATCATCATCATCATCATGACCATCATCATCATCATCATCAATTTCGTTCACATCATGAATCTACATGACCTTGTCTTTTTAGCAGTATCTCGCTTATTTTTGCTCTATTTTGTCTCAAATTTTAGTTGACCAGCCCACCTATACTTGTTCCAAACAAGTATTATGTCTAGTTATGGTTGGTGGTGTTACTAATGTTATTTTTGTAATTATTATGTTTGTTATTGTGATTGTTATCCTTATCATGATTATTATCGTTAATATAAATTATTATTGTAATTATTATAATCATTATTATTGTTATCATTATGATGAATATGAATATGATGATTTTGATGACGATTAGTATAAGTATATAGTATTATTATAATTGTTATATCATTATTATCATCTGTATTATCAGCATTATCTACAATGGCAGTAGTGTAGTATAGTACATGTAGAAGTAGGCCTAATAGTAGAGCTATCATTCTGATCATTATTATTCTGATTATCTTTTGCAATACGTCTAGACGATAAACTCATGACAATTGACAATTGTCACGAATCATTTTCTTTAAGCTTACCATTAAATGCATCTGGTTCGAATTTTGCTCAGGTATTTGGTACTGGATGATTTAAATGGTAAAAATGAACTTGTGTCCTATTCATTCTAGTCTTATTCATTTGCATTATGTTTTATTCATTCAAGTTCTAATGTTTCTGACTGTTTTCAACACAATATCTTTTTTGTCGATCATAGTTCTATGTAGCTTGATATCTCATGGTAATTTTGAGAGAAAAGCAATGCAAGCAATGATTTCTGAATTGTAGCGACAATCGCGTTCGCCTTTTCTGTTCTTTAATAATATTTGACAAGCAGTATTAATTAATTTTTCAAGGACTCATGATAAATTAGTTTAACAGTTGATTACCCTCGGATGGATCTTTTGTTGGGATTATTTGGCGGGGAAAATAGAAGTGAATGTATTATTGTTCTTATTTGTTCATCGTCTCTACGATGCTCTTTGAATCAAAAACAGCTTTTAGTGTTAGGCTTCCTGAAAACAAATTCAATTGTTGTTAAGAAATTTTTGGTTGCACTCTGTAGATTATGATGATGTGTTTGATTTTTTTTTCAATACAAGATCAAACACATGATGAAAATCTACTGGCTGCATGCCAATAAGTTCTTGACAAAAATAAAAAAAATGTGAGCTAGTGCTATTCGGTGTGGCGTACACATGGCAATCACATGGTAGATAAAATTATGATCATCAGAACTGGGTCAAATAAATTGAAGAGAACTGAATTTGAACCCGGGCCATAGGCTACCCTCTCTCGTTCTCTCTTCCTCTCTCTCAACGCGCGCGCGCGTGTACGTCCGCGCGTCAATGCGCGCAAAATTTTAAAATGCTCAAAAACGTCTCAAAATTACTTTACATACGTTTTAGGCCATTCTAAGCATTTTATAAAAAAACCGCGCACACGCGCATGCGTGCGCGTTTTCGCATTTTTCATATTGTGATAGTATATAAATTGGAGATATGATTTCATGTCTCATTTGACCCTCAATTTTCTTATGACGTCATCATAATGGCCTCCGAACTCATAATTGAAATTTGCATATTATGACATCAGGATATTTTTGGAAAATTGATTGTATCTCTGTAAATATTGATGGATTGTTTTTTCTAAATATTGATATGTTCTAGCTGAGACAATTTTCTACAAATGTAGTGGTCACAATTTTTCATTTTGACAAAAGCATCATGGCGTATTTTAGCGATTAAAGGAGGCATGTCAATTTTTCACATTTTGCGTGTATTCTCTATGGGACATGACTTTTTCTCAAAACTGGATTCTACATTTAGGCCAAGAGCATTAGGTCAAAATAGGCTTAAACCTGGAAATTTTTGGTAACAAGCTGATTTTTTCAGGATAGCTCCAGGAATATGTCTAGAATAACATAATAAAAGTCCTCGTATATCCTCCTTGAGCGTTTTCCGTTATCCAAGATGGCGTCCAAAATGGCCGCCATTTCCTGAATTTCTTATAACTTTGCAACTAGATAACCCAAATACAAAATTTAAATGTCTAAATATATGTTTTTTAGCATAAGGAACTCAATAAAATACTTGTTGATAAATTTTGAAACACACAAGTAGCTATAAACCACTTTAGCCCTTCCCGAAATCCAAAATGGCGCCCAAAATTGCTGCCATTTCCTGAATTGCTTATAACTGTGCAACTAGATAACCCAAATACCAAATTTAAATGTCTAAATATATGTTTTTCAGCATAAGCAACTCAACCAAATACTTATCAATAAATTTTGAAAAACACAAGTGGCAGTAAAACCACTTGAGCCCTTTCCGAAATCCAAAATGGCCATTATTTCGAATTTATCTCACTGTATTAAAGTAGGTACGTTATGAATACAATCAAATGTCTATACTAGAAAAGCACTATTGTAATACATATCAGTTCAAATAAACCTTTCATTAAATAATTAAATATTTCTTATACATAACGTATACAACCCACCCACCCACCCACATACACATGCACACATATGGCTGCTTCCATCAGACTGACAGAATGCAATCTGTTATAAAGAGTACTCAAGTTAGATGGAATTGAAAATGGAGACACATTAGTACCAATTACTGTCGCAAAGGCAAAAGTCACAAGGTTTCAAACAGGAAATGCACCTCAATAGCACATGCCATGTCATCTCTGCTAGTAGACCAGGTCGTTTCTGCTAGTAGACCAGGTCATTTCTGTCGCCAATATTGTTGGAATGGCTTCGTATAAACACCGGAAGTGTGGCTCACGTGAACAGATAGACATATCTTGAGCTGAGCAACATGAGCTTTGTCCTTCATGGATTGGTTTCATGAAAGTGGCCATGCAGAGTGACCAGTACGAGAGTTGAAACTCTGCCCTTCATAAATGTAGACCCCTCCAATCCGAGTACCATCTACACGGCACTATACTTTGCACAGTCACAATGTGAAAAACATATAACTTAAGAATATATGTGCAGTAACATTTAACCAGCCCTCGTACATCAAGGCAGCAGAGATTGTAGCTTCTTCTCAAGAACTAGGAAAAGTAATCGTCCGTTTTGATGGATTTCACCTCCTCATGTCATATCTCGGCAGCATATAGTCCACGTCATGGGCAGAAGTATGCTTGTAGAGCTATGGGAGACAGTGTACGCCAAAGGGTCTGTCATATACATATCTGGTCATGCATTTTTCCCTTCTCTTCGTGCTCACACTCCTACTTCAGCTGCCCTCATTGGCGTGTTGATGGGTAAACCTGGCGTCTTAGACAGCATAGATAAGGACCACTTAGCGAATCTGTATGGTGCACTCCTCAACCAGGACAAGAAGGTGACTGCTGTACCTGACTGAAGAGTGTGTCAAACATTTAAAGTCAGATCATTTCACAACTCATTGAACGGGCAGCAGGACACAGGGAAACTTTTGTTGCAGTAAATCCGACATTTATGTGTCTCTTCTGCAATGTTTCATCCCAGCTGAAAGGACAGGGGACTGGAAGCTCCATCTCAGCTGTGTGAGGGAAATGATACAACATTTCCATGCTGCAGGACATCTTCCCTAGTTCAAATCTGCCAGGTTGTTTTTACAACAGATGGAAGCTCTAGAGCAAACCATGCCAGGAAATGAATATACACAATTCGCAGAAATGGGATACTTCACTATCCGCCGTGTGGATTCATTCTGGGGTGAAAACTTCTCTGATCAGACCATTGAAAAGTTCCTGATGCGGCAGCTGAAAACATCTAGAGAAATGACTCATGGACGTGGAATCACAAACAGTACATTGGCTATTAAAGTGGGTTCATGCACTTCCTCACTGTGTTCCTACCTGTGCTGAACTGGAACAGTTCACCGGAGTACACACTGGTACACCAGAGCAGCATAAAGACATACAGCAAAGTACCAGGTCAAGAGACAATAAAGAAAGATGTACCGTATCTTTGTGGATGGCTGCAGGCACGTCACCATATGCTTGATACGAAACTAATTGCCTGGTCTCCTTGTCAACTGGCATCGTCGCTGGCTTATCTGTTAATTGTGATTAACCTGTACAAATCGGCCTAGTAGCGGCATCCGAAACGAATGCATGGTAGGAAGTTTACAGAATTCAAGCTACGTACATCGTAAGGACAAGGTGAAGACCATTGGTGCCAAGAGTAAGAGAGTGAAAATCAGGGGACAAAGCACATAAGTCAACCCAACACTACTGTTCAACAGAATAACATGTGTCCTGAATAACAACACTGAGATGGAATCGGTCTTTGCTTATGAACATATTCCTGCGCACTTTCCCTTTCAAAGGTGGGGTGATGCGGAAGCCAACAAAGAGTTCTCTGGGTCTCCTGCTGAATTCGTTCTCTAAGCAATCCAACGTGCCAGAAATATTCTCTTTGTTTAAGATGGTGGTCGCCTACAGCACCCTTAAGCATTATGGAGCTCATTTGACGGTGGTGTTCGATGGATATGGAAGTGCAACTTCGACAAAGGTAGCTGAGCAGAGACAAATAGCCCAAAGATGTACCTCTTTATTTGATGGTAATATATTATATGCCAACAAGCACAACCCAAAACAGCTTTCCTTGCCAACAGCAACAATAAGATGAGACTTGTACAAACTCTACGTGACAAAATACGTACCGGTATCAAGCAGACAGAAGCGGATGCCACTAACCTGATTGTCTCTACAGCACAAGCAGTAGCAGAGTCAGAACAGGTGCCCGTTGTTGTCGTTGGTAAGGACACATATTTACTGGTCATGCTAGTTGCTCCGGCAACCACTTCCACAGATATGCACATGCTATGCCGCAGAATCCCGTCACGGTCTTCAACATTCATGAAATTCAGCATGCCATAGAGGACACTAGAAATTGCCTGATGTTTCTTTAAGCTGTGACAGGGTGTGATACGGTCCCTGCAATCTACCGTCAGGGCAGTCGTAAAACTTTCAATATGGTCCACAAGAAACTTGACTATGGCTTGCTTGATACATTCGCAGTGAAAGCACCCATGACGAGGTAAAAAAAGAGCCGGGAAAGCCTTTATGGGGCCAGCAGTTCTTGATGACTACCGTCACACTGCATACAATTAAACGGCAATTGGTCGCAGTTCTCCGAGTTCATCCTTTCAGTTAAAAAGTCTACTTCCAACTAGTGCTGCAGCAAAGTAACATCCATACCGCACCTCTTACAGTCATTATGTATAAAAAGCTTTAGCGACCTTGGTACTAATGTGTCTACATTTTCAGTTCCATCTAATGTTGAGTACTCTTCACGGTTGCACACTGTCAGTCTGATATCGTTGAGGATGATGGAAGCAGCCATATGTGTATGTGGGTGTGTGTGTGTGTACTTTATGCATAAGAAGTATTTTTTGATTAAAAGATTGTTGTACTGATATGTATTTCAATGGTGCTTTTCTAGTCTAGACATTGATTATATTTCATTACGTATCTACTTACAATGAGATAAATTTGGAAATAATGGCCATTTAGGGTGCCATTTTGGATTTCGGGAAGAGCTAAAGTGGTTTATAGCTACTTATGTGTTTCAAAATTTATCAACAAGTATTTTATTGAGTTCCTTATGCTTAAAAACATATATTTAGACATTTAAATTTTGTATTTGGGTTATCTAGTTGCAAAGTTAGAAGAAATACAGGAAATGGCAGCAATTTTGGGCGCCATTTTGGATTTCGAAAAGGGCTAAAAGTGGTTTATAGCTACTTGTGTGTTTAAGAATTTATCAACATGTATTTTATTGAGTTCCTTATGCTAAAAAACATATATTTAGACATTTAAATTTTGTATTTGGGTTATCTAGTTGCAAAGTTATAAGAAATTCAGGAAATGGCGGCCATTTTGGACGCCATCTTGGATTACGGAAAACGCTCAAGGAGGATTTATGAGGACTTTTATTATGTTAATCTAGACATATTCCTGGACCTATCCTGAAAAAATCAGCTTGTTACCAAAAATTTCCATGTTAAAACTAATGCTCTTGGCCTAATTCTCGTCTTTCGGGAGCAATATCTCCGTTGTTTTATCTTTGTTTACGCTGAGCTTTGAGTATGTTGTAGCTGAGACAATAAGCTATCACAAGTGTGCCCTTTATTTTTCGATCAGATGCCGGGATCATGCTCATATTTCACTTGCAAAGTGGGATTTGAGAATTCCATTTTCCGTTTACGTGTAATCTCTATGAGAAATGTTTTGGTATATCGGTAACGCACTTGACTTCCGACCTCGAGGTCCCTGGTTCGAGTCCAGGCGTTTCCAACAATTTTTTTTCTTCACTTTTTTTTCTTTTTGACCTTTCACTGTACCATCTCCTTTGAATATTAAAACACGTAGTATCGCAAATAATGTAATAAACAACCATATTTACTTTATTATTACCCTATTATCACTTGATCCATTACTTTTTGCGTGTAATCCTTTTGGGAGATGACTTTTTCTCAAATCTGGATTCTACATTCATGTCTTTTGCAAGCAATATCGCCGTTTTTTCCTCTTGGTTTTTGTTGATTTTTTAGTATGTTGTAGCTGAGCCTATATGCTACCTAAATATCCCCTCATTTTTTTTCAATCAGATGTCAGGATCACGCTCATGATCATCATGATCATCATGATTATCATTATCGTCATCATGACAATCATGATCATGATCAAGTAGTTTATTTCTCAATACTTTGTGTCATATTCATTAGGCCTACTTATTTTGATATTTTTTTGCATTAAATTTGATCATGATCATCATGCATCATGATATTTTCTCAATATTTCGTTAATCAGTTCAGCTCATCAGTTTAGTTCAGTTTATCCGTTTAGCTCATCAATTCAGTTCATTTCACATCAGTTCAATCTATCAGTTCATCAGTTCATCAGTACTTCATTCATCAATCCATATCTTAATACATCATTTTACATTAACATCAGTTTATTGGGTAATTGAATTGAAGATGAGCATGATCATAAGAATGGAAGACAGACCACCTAATTCGTCCCCATGACGAATTAAATTTCTAGTTCATATGAAAAACTTTCGTTCATCTGCTCCGCACGCATCGCACCGTGAGCTACAATTAACACGTGAAATTCCTTACCATTTCATGCATTACCTACGCTAAATCACAGCAACAGCCTAACTGAATCCACTTTTAATACCGTCTCGGCCGGTGTTTTAAAATTCAATATATTCTCTTTAAGATGATATAAATTTGAAATAATTTCATTCATGGGGAAAGGTTGCACTTTTTGCTTAATTTTTTTTCCAAAAAACCCTTTCACGACACTTTCTCTATGGAGGTCAACCGATTTTCGCCCAAAATTCGTTGACTCTCCATACTCATCTTGGTTGTAGAACTGATTCGATGGCCGAATTGCACCGTCTCGCATATCAAATTGAAGCCGAGTGTTCAACGATTCCAGTCATGTATCATTCATTTTGATTGGATAAGAGGAAAAGGTTGCACTTTTGCATCCAATGATTTGCTGTCTCTCATGTATGCTCCTTTTTGCGCAAGAGCATGAAATATGCCACACTACACGAGTTCCATAGATGTACACATTTCTATCAATATGTGAGTTTCAACCTAAAATGTGGAAAGAAGAAGACATGTAGACTGTAGTAATGATAATTAAATGGTGATACATCATGGATTTCTTGTGTAATTTGCCAGTGACCAAGAAGAAACACAAAGGATTTTGTAAAATTGTTCGTCATAAACCTCAGACCCTGAGAGAGGAATATTCCATTTGATTGTGGGGTTACATGTAGATATATAATTAGTGAACTCTTTGATATTGAATTATCGTATGAATTCAATCTTCAACAGTTTTAAAGTCTTGTTATTGTTTTTGTGTCGTCTTAGAGTTTCATTAAAAGACATAAACATGCAAATGAAATCGTCCTTGTTTTATGTTTATGTTATGAACAAGACCCATTCTCCCTATTTTGTCATAATGGACGCACCCAGTGAACGGTCGCCTCTCTGTGTTACGCGCCAGTGCACACTGCGGTACTTGGTGCGAAGCTCTGTGCAGATTTGACCGGCTCGGTGAGCGATCCATTTTATGAACGAATTCACCCAAAACTTGTCCATATGTTGTATTAATATTTTTTTTTTTTTTTTTCAAGTGACAGGTCGGCAGCTCTCAATGATAGAAAGCGTTTTTATTTAAAAAAACATGATTGCAGTAGCATTTTATAGGGAAAAAACGTAAAACAGGCAAAATATGTTTTTTCACCTAAAAATATGTTTTTTCACCTAAAAATATGGTTTTTCAAGCTGAATAATATGTTTTTTGAAAGTGACAGGTTGGCAGCTCTGAGTTATCTTGTTTAGCCCACCGAAGTGTGCTTTTACACTGCAAAATATCAGTAAATCTTTGGCAGGCGTTTTAAAAAAACATTCTCCAGAGTAGGATTTCTTTTTTTTGATTATTTTTTTTGTGTCGAAATACCGGAATGTGAGAAAAATTGATGATTTTTGGTTACAGTGTAAATGCACTGAGCTAATGTTTAGGTTTCTACTAAGTACTATATACTAGTCTTATTCAACCCTCATCTCCATTGATCTCTGCGAGAGCTAGTGGTGAGAACAAGCCCAAGCTATTAATTTTTATGTGACAAGTCAACTTGCTTTGCAACAAATCGGATTAGGCCTACTTTAATATGATCATACCTTATAATTGAAATGGTATGAGATAATTGAAGAAAAAATGGACGGCATCTGGAGTCAGAACTGAAGTTTGAGTGTTCACGCTATTGATTTCTTATCATAAACGGCCTCTGGAACAGTCTCTACGGATTCATCCGTAGAAACCTTATATCACTAAACAAACTAAATCCTTAGCTTACACAACCCTAGTCCGTCCAATTGTAGAATATAGTTCTAGTGTCTGGGACCCATATACCAAAGAACATACGCAGGAAATTGGCAAGGTTCAAAGAAGGGCAGCCAGAATGGTATGCAATGACTACAGGCAAACTACCAGCGCGACAAAACTAATGGTGGGGTTAGGATGGGACTTGCTTTCTATTCGAAGGAAAGTTTCGAGGGTCTGTATATTGCACAAAGCCTTGGGGGGCACTTGGCCCTGCCGGTGTAGGGACTACCTGCATCCAGCTACACGAGCCACCAGACGTACCTCAGGAAACTCCTTCATCCAATACTCCACCCGCACCAATTGTTTTAAACATACTACATTCCATGTACCATCAAGGACTGGAACTCACTACCCTCCGACATCCAAAGGACCATGAACATCGACACCTTCAAACTCCAAGCAACCAACTTTTTCCGCAACCAAGACTCAAGCAATAAGAACTAAACAAGCACAGTGCGCACCCACTCATCCTCCTCGCTTGGTTCCTTACGGAACGTTGAGGAGTATCCCAGAAGAAGATAACAAAATTTGAACAAAAAATTTAAATCATCGGGAGCGCCAGGAGTGTCAAGTCTGACAGACATGAGCGCTATACAAGAACCCACTATTATCATTATTATGGTGAACTTTGTACATAAAAAGCATTCACCGATGCCAGCACTAACACAACAGAAATGCACTCATGCAAAGCCAAAGAGTTCAATGAGAATCCCTATACGGGGTAGGTACTCCAAATGAGTAATAGAAATACCCACAGAAAGGAGGGAAACAATTCAATGGGAATCCCTTTAGGGGGTACTCCAAATGAGTAATAGAGATACCCCCAGAAAGGAGGGAAACAATTTGTCATTAGGGACTTTTAGATTTGCACTTTGACATTGTCGTGTGACGTCCTTTTATGCTAGCACTGGCGGTATAAAAGGACTTCACACACAGTGCCTTAAAAGGACGCCACAAGTAGCAGTTCACTATGTCAACGTGCAAATCTAAAAGTCCCTATTGGCTGGAGAAGCATGGCACCTTTGCACCACATAATCCCTATTAACTTTAAAGCATATAAAATTCCAACAACATCATGAAGAATATAATAACTATAGGAAAAAATTGCACATAAAAACTGGCAGTCAGATGTGAAAAAATTGATTAAGATTGTGACCAATGACCACACCATGCAGATACTCGATTAACAAAAATGTCTTTGTTCTCATTCAGCTATTCCATTCTTTTCTACACTTGCCTACAACTGCATATTGGCATACCGTATTTTCCTGCATTCAGGCCACACCCCCTATTTTAACATTTTGTAGACACAAAAAAATGATAATAACTTTTTTCTAAATATTTTTAAAAACTTTGTTTGTTTTGCTTTTTTGCCGACACCATAGGCAGCAAGCCAGATGGCGTCTTATATCAGCTTTCTCTCCAGCCGCCAGTCGATGGTGTATTGCGCAATAGCTTGGCACGATTGGTGCGGGCTGCGAGGATTGGGGTCGTATTAGCGGTGGCACGAACTTAGATCTAGATCTACCAGTAGTTTTTGGTTGGTAAGTTATGAAGTTTATTCACGATTGACAAAACTTCATGTCAACAATATAACCAAAATTGTTGGTAAGACATGTGTGGAGTTATTCTAGAAATGTCCTGTACCATTGTACATTAACTGGTATAGTCATTGTACTTAGGTTGGTCCCATATATGTACAAATATGTGCTGTTTTGATTGCCGATTTCGACTGTTGTTGCGCATAGGCCGCACCCAAACTTTTTGATATCTTCTCTTCCGAAAAAATGCGTCCTTTAAAGGTAATACAAAGTTTTTGGGAAATTTTGAAAATTGGGTGGATAGTGATTCTTTACAATTTTGATATATTTGGATGCCCCTGCGGATGCAATATAAGCTCTAGAAAATTTAGCACCTAAAACACTTCTGCTTTTGTGAAAAATTGAATATAAAAATTTACCGGTGCTCCCGGTAAATTTTGATAAATTTCAAATAGCGCTTACGGCCGTACAATAGTAGCTGCGACCATGAAAATCTCAGAATAGGTAGTTGTGATATATAATTTCCAAACGGGAATAGCTAATCGGTTGGTTTTAGTCAAGAAACATTATTTTATAGCTTGACCTTGAGAGGGAGCTATACTACAAAAAGAGTTTATTATTTACAATTTCATAACTTTAAACTCGATATTAACCGAGACAACGATCACTGAATATTGTAGGATCGCATATGCTTCCAATATGTTAATTTGAACCAAATTCATGACCCCATACCAAAACTTTGTATTACCTTTAAGCTGGCAAATACGGTATGCCATAAAATTTGAGGGGATTCCTCATGAGGTAATTATAAGAGATGCACCCGCACGAAACATATATAGGACGTGGCAATGGTCAGCCATATCTTATAGACGAATAAAGTAGTGGCATTAAACAATCCCAATGTCGCAGTTATTGCGTCATATTTTCAGCTAATTTCTCGTTATTGACGAGGAATTTTGATTTTCATCATCCACGCAAGCTGCCAAGGCTGTACACAGAAATGATACTTTCATAAAATAGGAAATCACCATTTGCTCCAATCAGATCCGCACAGGAGCACTTCATAAGTTTATTGCATCACACGCATTTGTTTCCTTCTTCCCACCATCCCATAGTATAGACACTATACACACACGCTTGTGGGCGTTTGGAGATATTATGCTCATGTGACTTAGCTATGACACGTTGACGTCATACGACTCCAGTGGCTACTTACGAACTAGCTTATTAAAGGCATCGTTTAACAATGTTTAATCTGAGATACATTGTGTTAAAAAAAATTGCGCTTCAAAATGATCATGAAGTGCCTCAAAACCTTTGTTTCAACTTTCACTATTTTCCTTGATTTTTCTGCTTAATGTAAGAGCTAGGAGTGGCAATTATGGTTGGCTTTCCTTTAAATTGCTAGGGCCAGTTAAACACAATAACCCACATTCTGTTTTTCGCCCTGTCTCTCTGCAGCACAAATGGAGACACCCATCCCCGCCCCCCTTTCCCTTCCTGGATATAAGCTAGATCTTCACATGTCAGCCCCTTTTGTCCTTGAATAAGATTCAGTATTAAATCGCAAAAGAGTCAAGTCAGGAGGCAAATCTTTGGATAAGGGGGGAAAAAGTGTAAAAAATGTACCATTTTATGTACATGTACATTGTACATACACGTACGTCACTACTCACTAATATGAGTAATTTACTCATTGTAAATCGTCATTTATTGTTTTACTCTTGACACTAAATTTTCTTATAACTATTTTTTAATTTTATATTATATAGCTGTAGAACATGTATTTTAATTCATGTCATGTTTATATTTATGATCTTTTGTTTCAATGTTTTCAATGGTGGTGAAAAAATAAATTTGATTCAATTTAATTCACTTCAATTTGCATAGTAAACTGCAGCATTCCCCTTTTTTGTCAATTACAGGATGTCTTGCTGGGGTTATAATTCATGTACCTTTCCAGCGGACTGAGTTTCTGCTGCATGAGAAGAACATCTTGCACCATGGATGGATTCTGCCTTCTCTATCTGCTCATGATCCTCCTGGTGAGATCTGGTGATGTTGAAACCAACCCTGGACCAGACAGGTCAGTCTATATGTATTTAAAGCTTATTTCCTTTTCTTTATTGCAATAGTAATGAGCAGTAGGGATAATAAAGCACTCTTTTATTATTAAAGCTTAGCATCACATACATGCATCTGATGCATGCCAATTTTTTTTCTTCATATTCAAGGCACTGCTTAACAAGATAAGCCTTGTGTGTATGCCTGGTATGCTTCAATATACCTTCAAATAAATCGTATCAGTACATGTACATGTAGCTTTATGAAATCAGGTAGGTATGCGCATGAAGCTGCATGTACTGACAGTGCTCAGCTGTAGCCTAGTGTGCATATTTGTAGGCTGGAGTAGTTTATTCTTCCATGTACTTAGTTGTACAGTCTGTTTCGCCCAAAAGCTCATCAAGAATTGAACTAAACTTACAAAGTATGAAGATAGGTGCTTAAATGCATGTACAGTAGGGGTTAAAACACAATAAGACTTACCGGTATAAGATACTTAAGAGATATTTAAGAGATGTTTGATAAAATCTTTTTTTTTAATTACAGGATTGTCAGTGAGAGAGAATTCTTTAAGCTGTCCAAGCAAATTGATCCTAGCTACTACAAAGAGGTGGGCATTAACTTTGACATCCCAAATGCAGAGCTTGGTCACATCGAGAAAGAGAGCCAAAATACCAGTGATGCATTGATGACTGTGTTCACAAGATGGAGAGATAAACAGCCTCCAGGCACAGACATCAGGGCTCTTCTTGCAGAGGGATTAAAAAATAGTGACTTAGGGTCCCTCTCTGGTGAACTACTCGCTGGCAGTCTAGTCCCAAACAAGACAGGTGAGAATAAGAAGGAAATCATGTCGGCTGCCCACAAGAATGCCTTTACTGCCATTGATAATGTATTGCTCTTGCAGGCAGCCAACAAACACTGTTTTGACACTTTCTCATTTGGTACAAATAGGGTTATAGCAGGACATCCCAGTAGACGAACAGCCCATGAGACTGATACTGCCCGTCTGTTGAACCCTAAAAATAGTTGTCAGAACACCCATGAGACTGACATGTCAGTCTTGTGGGTTGTCAGTCCATGGGTAGTTGGTCTCATGGACCTTTTAACAACTTTTCAGATAATAATAATAATAATAATAGGCATTTCTATAGCGCCGTCTATCTAGATAATTCTATTCCGAGCAGATGGTTCGCTAGACAGATATTGTTTGTCTTGTGGGCTGTCGGTCTCATCGGCTGTGGTCATTAATACATGGTTACAGAACCACTCACTTTGTGCTGTGTAAGGGAGATGATTGAATTAGTTTCACATGAAGCTGTACAAAGATTTTGATTTAAATTTTCCATCATTTCAAGCCCAACCACTTTTTGACTTATTTTTTTTCTTCAAGTCGTGCACATCTTTTGACACAAAGTTTATGAAAATTGTACCATTACAGAGACTTTAATCTTTTGTGACTTCATGGAAAATTTCTGATTTTGTGTACAAAACAAAAGGAAGACTACATTTCTGTAAGTTCTTTCCATATCACGTGGAATTGCTTTGTAAGTTGTAATTCATAAGGTTTAATTGTTATTGTTATTGAATCTTAGTCCAGATAACACCCTCAAACAGCAGAACTAAAAAAATGAAAATTTGAAGTTGACGAACAGTAAATACATCAGAAATTTGTTTATATGTTCATACCCAGGGGGCACAGCAGGTTCGTGAGACATGGAATGTTGTAAAACGTTGTTGGGTATTAACGTGTTCAGGGGACCTCCCTGCACAATTTCTAGGTGGACTACCTTTGCAATATATGCTACTGGAAAAACATGGCCGCCATGAATAACTACTGTTCTACAAAATAATATGGAGATTACTTTTTAACAGTACCTCATTATACCGTGTCGTCCCTATTTTCAGGAAGTGACGGTAGTGAATGAAAATCGCGTACAATTTGCGTGCGGATTTTCCTCATTATCGTCACTTCATGAAAATAGGAAGGATGTGTAAGGCGTCATATGAAAGACAATTAAATTTCCCACAAGATGATACCTCAATCAATAGGTTTGAGGATGATTTGCATAATAATTTTGAGCAAAAAATGTCATTTTTTACAATTTTTTTCAAAAATATGAATTGCGCCAAAATACATAAATTTGTCCATATTTAATCGATTATGATGCTGACTAACTAGAAACTTGATTTAAAACTGTCCAGAAGCATGGTTGATATCATGTGCGAATTTCAAGTCTATTGCTTTTTTGACTAAAAAGTTATAGCGCTCTAAAGTTGACACTTTGTTATCAGCCAAAATGGCAAATTTGGTTCCTAAGGGCTGTCTTTTCCTTAGCAACGGTAACAAAGTGACGCGAAAAATAGAATATATCACAAAAAGACGCTATTACCAAGCAGATGAATACTTTGATAGGAAGTATGATGTCAGATATTGTATTTTCATCATATTTTAATGAAATATATCGCTTAATTTCCGTTGCTATGGTGATAATATGCCTAGCAACCAATATATCAAAGTCAAATAGGATATAGGTCAAATAATACATACAATATGACCTGTTGCAAGTGACAGACATAATTTGCCATTGTAAACATGTTCATAGCGCATGGTGTGGTTCAAAAATTTCACCCTACCCCCTCCCCCCATTGAAGTCCCCTCCCCCCCCCCCCCCACCCCCATTAAAATCAAGAGTAATTTTGGGATGGGGGCAGTTTGTTGTGTAGGACATGATGTGTGTTCATAAATAATGCAGGCTATCGATCAAGTGATACATAAAATGAGTTCTGGATCCAGAAGATAGTCATGATTTTCAGTCTGAATCATGAAGACAATGGATGGAGGGGTTCAGAATGTACACCCTACCCCCTTTCTGTGACCCACCCCCACACACACTCCTAGAACAAAATATGAGCAGTTTGTACAAAGCTATATTCTTAAAGTACATTGCAATAAAAAAAAAATTGGTCCAGTATTTTTTCCCCAAGGAATCTTCTCAATGCATTTGAAATATAATGGGAAAGTTTGTCAATGTCTTCCCACCCCCCCCCCCCTGATTCGAAAATTTGACCCCAATAATTTATTTTGTAGAATATAAATTCATTAACCTGCTATTAAGCGTAAGATAGTTAGAAACATGGATAGACTGGCATCATTCTCTAAAATAATAGATCCTTGGAGGTTGGAATCAAATCAAATGATGAGTTGGAGTGGGGGAGGGGGGTGCAGCTCCCCTGCCCATTTTGAACCAATCCATATATTGGGCAATTGCCTCCTCTTATCCAGGCAGCAAGAAGCTAGAATAACGACATAACCCAGTATGCGACTAGGTGCTGGAATACATATAATCTGGTGTATTTTTCATGACAAAATGACATTTTTACCATAACTAAGTGTACTTTCTAAATGTTTACAATTTGGAATTACATTATGATGGGGAAAAGGAGTCTTGTCAAATTATTTAAATCTTTCAAAGGCCAAGGGAATATAAATGCCAATGCCCAACTCATTGTTTGTGTCTTGGAATCCCTCCTCTCTCCTTATAGACTTTGACCCAAATTTTACAAGTATTGACTTCTGCAAGAAACCAATGAACGTCATCAGTGAAAATACACGAGTCCAGTTCACTGTCTTAAAGGTACTATGTCCCTTTTGCAGCCAACCTCAAATTCTGTAGAACTTTGCAGGAATTATGAATATGTCATGTATGTCCTATCTGTGAAATTTAAACGTTAGCAGTGTCCTCATATTCAAATTATGCAAGGAAACCTGTTTACTTGCTAGATTTCACTGTCAGACACTATTGAGTGACTGACTGGCTTTTTTTCTTCTTTGGTAATAACATACATGAAAAGAAATGTAAAGGGTACATGAGCATTTGTCTACATCAATAACCCACTTCTTGTGATGGCCAAGATTAAACTGATTAAATCTTTGCGCAGCATAAAACGTATAACCATTCGGTACAATTGTCTGAAAATCAAGACTATTACTTTTGGGCTTTATAGCCCTAAAGTTGATTTGACAACTAATAGTCGTTATTTTCTCACTTGAAGACATTTTCAAGCCCCACCTTTTTTAGGGAAGTTCTATATTAGTATTATCTTTCAAATGCAGTTGGAATTTAACTTTTTCATTTTTTTGGACTGCAAATGGGACATAGTACCTTTAATTAAGATTGATGATTAATCCAGTTTGACCGAAAGCTCTCCAACCAATCACAAACCTACATATTTATATCTATTTGGAATGCAATGGCATCTCTATGGGGGTAGGGGGACAGGGTACGTGCATTTGAAGAGAGTACAGAAAGGGGGCACACAAAAACGTAAAAGAGAGAAAACTAAAGGGAGAAAAGAAGAACAATTTTGATCGCATTGAATACATGTGCCCCAATATGAGAGGCTAAATGCCTTAAAAATATAATTTTTGTTAAAGCTCGGTCTTGGCTCGCATTAGTAGGTTGCACGGGTCTCATAATTTTGCATACAAATATAGATATAGGGCCTAGTTTATAATTAACACTTTTTAAATAGCTCCAAATTTGACACCAAAAAGTAATTCCCATTGCTTTGCCCCTTTTTTTAAGTTTCACCAGCCTCTTGTGAGATATTGCACCCTAAATAACTGAATGTTTTCAATGGGATTCAACTTTCTCAAAAGAAAATCATCTTTCAACCTTTGAAACAAACTTCAACTCTTGAAAAAATCTTATCTTTGGGTTACCTTGCTATATTCCTCGACCGAAGTGTTCGTTAATTTTGTTCATCATTTAAGTAGAAATGAATAGAAAACCACTTTGATCACTTTGCTCCCTTGCAAAATTCCTAAGCCTGTCGCCTTACTCACTTGCTTGTGCAGTTACGTACATGTAGATAAGTTTGGGCAATAGGGTGGGGGCACAGTTACATTGATTGCTCTAGGCGCCACTTTATTGTGGTATCGGGCCATTGTTGTATCGGGGCAGTTGTGTGAGGGAAATCTCAGTTGAAATTTTTTCATTGATTTCCATCTTCGATTTTTCACAATGTGTTCGCACAAATCTTTGGTTCTTATAAGAGTGTGTGGAGTTTGATATTATCTCCTCCATTAGCAGGGCTCGAATTACCCACCGGCAATCGGCAATTTGCCGCCATGCCCCTCTCACTGGCCGGAATGCCCTTTTCAAAATCAAACCGTTTACGGCCAAAATATTTTAATCCACAAAAGTTTTGCCGACATTATAGTCATCATTTATAAATGTAATGCTTACTGGGAGAAATTTCAATAGTCATCGTAAGCCAACCCCGACTTATAAAAGTCGGCAAGGTTTTGTTGCCCCTACGGAGCTCTAAAAACAAAAATAGTTGGCAAGGTTTTGTTGCCCCTACGGAGCTCTAAAAACAATTATAGTCAGCAAGGTTTTGTTGCCCCTCCAGAGCTCTAAAAACAATAATAATTGGCAATGTTTTGTTGCCCCTACGGAGCTCTAAAAACAATAATTATCGGCAAGGTTTAGTTGCCCCTACGGAGCTTTAAAAATAATAATAATCGGCAAGGTATTGTTGCCCCTCCGGAGCTCTAAAAACAATAATTATCGGAAGGTTTTGTTGCCCCTCCGGAGCTCTAAAAACAATAATTATCGGAAGGTTTTGTTGCCCCTTCGGAGCTCTAAAAACGATAATTATCGGCAAGACTTTGTTGCCCCTACGGAGATCTAAAAACAATAATTATCGGCGAGACTTAATTGCAACTATGGAACTCCTAAATTAATAACTATTGGCGGGACTTAATTGCCAAAAAGGAGATATGAAACCAATCAATATCGGGAAGTTTTGTTTACCCATCGTTGGTTCAACATCTTCACTTCGCGTTGTGACCTGTTTTGGTGCGTTTTCACAGTTTTTAATCAGTGAAAAACTTGGATTTTCTCGGGAGGAGGGTCGGGAATTAAATCAGAAAAGGATTAAGAGCCGAGATAATGGTACAAAGAATCGTCTTCTTTCCCATACGTTTTAATTAAAACGTCATAGCTTCCGCCCATCGCGCGGGAGGGGTGTGAATTGAGTTCAGAAAAGGATTAATAGTCGAGATCGAGACGAATCGTCTTCTTTTCCTAATAATTTACTAAAAACGTCTATGCTTCCGCGCTTCCCTTGGAATTCAGAAAAGGATAAAGAGTCAAGAACGGTACAACGAATCGTCTTCTTTCTCTAATAATTCAATGAAACGTCAAAGGGGGAAACTCCCCACTTCCTCCACCCACCCCACGGGCGGATCCAGCCGGCGACAGGGGAGGGGACCAATGAGGGGGCCTAATTCGTGGGAGAATATTTAGCGGCGAAACAGCCAGTCTGTTAATAATCTGGGGGGGGGGGGGGGGGGGAGGTAGTGAGCACTTTTTTGTTTGCTCCCGAAAATTTGAAAATCGCGCCGGCCGATAATTTGCCCAGTTGGGGGGGGGGGCACATATCTCCCCCCCCCCCCCACCATGAAAACAACGGCGTGAGGTGATTTTACGCGCACTTTCCACATTGGCCTTAGTGCCCCTTAGGATAGATTTGTGCCCCTTTCAGTGGATTTGTGCCCTCTCAAAAAAGTGGCCTTGATCCAAATTTGATGTAATTCGAGGCCTGCATTAGGCGCTCTAGCCATCATTGGTGGTGTGGGTGTGATCTGTGCATAATCACATATAAGTTTTGAACCACGTCTCTGATCTAGGACTGATATACTCTGGAACTCCCGTTTTAGTGTATAGTCGTCCGGTATTAAGCTGTCATATCTACATCAAGTTATTTAACTATTTTCTTGGTCACGGAGTGATACATATCAGGTAAAAAATGAAAGGAGCTTCCAGCTCATCCAAAAGCCGCCTGAATGCAGCATCATTATGCTCATAAAGGTTCAGTTTCAACAAATCAGAAGGAATGCTCAAAGACTTTAAGTTATTCATAAAGGATGTATGTTATGTTACATCATTACCTACCAAATTGTAACCTCACCAAATTAGTTGAAACTACCGGTAAATGCTTTCTCTGCTAAGCCTCCTCGCTATTTCCTCATTTGATTTTTAAAAAACTTTGTTTGTGTGTATAACTTGCACATTGGCCCCTTTCCCCTTATAAGCCCCTGATTATTACAAATCTCTTAAATCGTTTACACCCTGCTGTCTTATGAATCCAACTCTCAGGTTATTTTGACTTTTGTCAAACTTTAGAAAAAGAGGGAAGCAAGAAGGATATAATGTTGGCATATATACTTGCCTTTAACAATCTAGGCATAAACGATTAACACTGATTTTTCAAAATTATATTGTACCTGGCACTAATATCTATTGCTTTTAACTAGAGGAGGTTGGATGGGCTTGCGACACGGAAGGGGTGAGGGGGGGGGGGTGCAAGCTATGCAAACCAAAACTAAGTATGTACATGGAAATGTTTCAGAGTGTAAATCCTGTTGAGTCTCGTATTATTCGGTAATGTCCTGATAATCATTTTCTGTCACAAAACTGGAGATTAGATTTTGATTTATGATTTATTTATCTAGATTTATTTAGAATTTTAGAAGGGAACAGAAAAGTGAATAATTTCAAGCTTTTCCCTGTATCATTTGATTCTTCATGATCTATTTATAAAATTATAAAATTAAGTGTACTTTTAAATAAATGATGCTTTCCATCAGTTTCTCTCATTAATTTTGAGAGTATGAAGAGGTGGGCCGGGGAGGGGTATTGACAGGAACGGAAGTAGCGTTTGAATTGCAGGTTCTGATGACTTTCGTCAATGTCTTTCAATCTACCAAAAAATAAAACGGGAGTACAAGTTTTGAACTAAAGCGTCCAGTTTTTTCTAATAGCTTTGTAGCGATTGGATTATGCCAAAGTTTTGAGATGAAAACTATGGAGGGGGTGGCGCGGCAAGAACTATAACCCACTGACACAGACAGATAAATTAACTATTATAGCCTACCAAGAGATTGCAAATGCTGCGTGAAGATTATTTGATCTCTTTCATTTGCCACTTACTTTATTAATATAGCTACGCACTAATTGCTCTAATTTTATTCTAGGCGAGGGGGGAGGGTCACAGATGAAGGGAAGGGTGCACATTCTGAACCCTACCACCCATTATCTTCATGATTCAGACTGAAAATCATGACTATCACCTGGATCCAGATCTCATTTTATATATCACTTGACAGAAATCCTGCATCATTGTTTAACACACATCATGTCCTACACAACATACTGTCCCATCCCAAAATTACTTTTGATGGGGGGGGGGGGGGGGGGGAGGAGGAGGGGGGGGGGGTTGAAAGTTCTGAACCAAACCATGCACTATGAACATGTTTAGGATAGAAAATTATGTCTGCCACTTGCAACAGGTCTAATTTTATGTATTATCTGACCTATATCTTTATTTGAACTCATTATATATCGGTTGCTAAGCATATTATCACCATAGCAACGGGAACTAAGCGATGTATATCATTAAAATATGAAAATGCATCATCTGACATCATAATTCCTATCACAGTAGTCATCTGCTCAGTAATAGCTTCTTCTCGCGATATATTCTATTTTTCACGTCACTATGTTACCATTGCTAAGGAGAAGACAGCCCTTAGCAACCAAATTTGCCATTTTGGCTCAAATCAAAATGTCAACTTTAGAGCGCTATAACTTTTTAGTTATAAAAGCAATAGACTTGGGATTTGCATATGATATCAACCATGTTTCTGAACAGTTTGTCAGCAAGTCTCAAGTCAGTTAGCAATATAATCGATTAAATATGGAGAAATATGTATTTTGGCACAATTCATATTTCTAAAAAAAAGTAAAAAATGACATTTGCAATAATGCAAATCATCCCCAAACCTATTGAATGAGGTATCATCTTGTCGGAAATTTAATTGTCTTTCATATGACACCTTACACATGGTAAAATAAGGTACTGTTAAAAAGTAATCCCCCAAATTGTACAACACTAGTTATACATGGCGGCCATTTTGAAAAAAAAACGCCATTTTTTTCCAGTAGCAAATTGCAAAGGTAGTCCACCTAGAAATTGTGCAGGGAGGTCCCCCGCACACGTTGAGACCAAACAACCTTTTACAACACGCCATGTCTCAAAACCCCCCAAAATGGGGTTTTAACCCCTAGGTATCATGTGTATGTTATCCTCAAATGAAACATTTTGATAGACAGAAAAGTTTTCACACTTCTGTTCTTAACTTTATAGGTGCACCTGCTACGATGTCAGGATCACAGACCCAACCACTTTCTCCTGACCTGATCAAGAAATGTGCAGATGATTTGAAATCCAAATACCGGACAACTTTCTGTAAGATCAGAGCTGATCCTCTCGACCCTGATTCCATTGTGCAATTTGACGACATGTTTGTTAACCTTGTCCTTGAAGAGGAATATCGTAAAGGCAAGCGACCACTTACGTACAGGGATCTCTTTAATCACAAAGTCAATGGAGAGTTTCCCAAGCGGATCATGATTCAGGGAGAGGCTGGGGCTGGAAAGACAACATTCTGTTCTAAGATTGCCTGGGACTGGATAACTGAAAATCCTGTTCTCCCAAAGTTCTCGTGGGTACTTGTTATCCCTTTTCGTGAAGCCAAACGATACACGATCGGTGAGATTGTCAAGTTGTATCTCTCCAAGGACAATCCAGCAACAGCCTGCCAGATCACTGAGTACATCCGTTCAAATCCAAAAGATGTATTCATTGCGTTTGATGGATTAGATGAGCTTGATGGCAAGGTTGTACAGCAAAGGAAAGCTGGTACAAAGTCAGAATGTCACCAGCTAAAGTCATCAAAACTAACAAGTGACACTTTGCAGCCAAGAGTCCATAGTGCAGAGGCAAGTGGAAGTGCTTCAGAGAGAGGTGGAATTGCACTTAGAGACATTCTTAGTTCAGATGAGCTTGCTGCTTGCCCGGTGTTTGTGACAAGTCGCCCATGGAAGGTCGAAGAGATTAGATGGGACAATAGTCTACGGAAACTGTACACTTTCATGTTTGTAGAAGGGTTTAGTAAGGAGAATGTGGAGGTGTACATTCACAAGTACTTTCAAGATGATGGGGCCAAAGCAGATCAGCTTATCCAATTAACCAAAGACAATGTCATCATATCTGAGAATATGGCCCCGTATCCTATCTACATAGCTATGCTCTGTCTTATGTGGAGAGAACTTGGTGACGAAAAACAAGAAAAGTTGAAGTCATTACAAACTTTTTCTCAAATATTTGATGAAATGTTTGAATTCTTGAAGGTGCATTATGCTCAGAAAGAGATCACAGATTTAGACAGCCAAGATTTCCAAACCTTTCGCTCTCAAATTGAGAAGCTCATGGAACCAGTTGCCAAAGTTGCTTTCACCGGGCTACAAGAAAACACCCTTAGTTTCAAAGAAGGTGATTTTGAACAGTGCTCAGACTCCATTGAAACAGCTTGTAGAGTAGGGGTGTTGTCGCAGGAGAAAAAATTGTCATCTTTATATGATAAGAGCAGTATGTACCTGCAGTCTACTATCTTCTTTCCACACAAACTCTTTCAGGAGTACATGGCTGGGGTCCATCTTGCTTCCCTGTTTGAATTAGATCACAATGAATTCAACAGACTGATTGAGCAAGTAGTGCTGCCTAGAAAGGAAGAGTTTAGGTATCTCCTGTACTTCACTGTGTCACGGGACAAAACCATTGCAAACCATGTCATGAAATGCATGTTACAGACAAATGCATGCACCTCAGACAAAACGAAGATGGATTTCTTGGTTGATGTATCCTTTGAGAGTCAGGACCTAGATACTGCAGCCTTGTTGAGGGGTAGAATATCATTTCTGACAATACGGCCATCAATGCCAGCACACACCATAGCAGGTTATGTATTCACTGGACTAGGTGTACATAAAGATGTGGTAAGTTTGATATCTTACGTACATTAATAAGTATTACAATTTAAAGGGGATGTCCACCCTGATATTAAGTAGGTTTGAATAGAAGCAGAAAATGAGAAAAACATTATTAAACTGACTTAAAATTCTAAAGTTTCCTATTTTAAATCGAATATTGCTCAATAATTTGTTTCTCTCCTTTTCCTGATTTTATTAAAACCAACTTAATATCAGGGTGGACTTCCCCTTCAATTGCAAACCCAATGGACATCTACAGACGTGCATTTTTTTAGGAATGGGTATTTAATATTTATTTATTCATTTATTTTTTCATGGTATGAATCAAAATATGATTAGCAGCCAATGGCTGAATTGTTCACATTTTACAAGCATGTTTTAAAAATACATAAAAATACAATACTAAAAGTGGTAAGAATATCCAAAAGCCAGATGATACTCATGGTATATAGAACACTGTAGATTAAATAATTTAAGAAAAACAAAAACAATACAAGTATAAGTCATGAAACATAATTCATTGAGAGAAGTAAATTGCACTTTTGATCAATAAATTATGTCCATCATTCCCACATTCTATCCGTCCTCTTCTGCCCCCTCTCTTTCCCCCTCTCTTTCCCCCTTCTCTCTCTCTCTCTCTCTCACTCTCACTCTCACTCTCTCCCTCTCTCTCTCTCTCTCTCTCTCTCTTGCGTGTGGGTTGTCGGCAGATATATCAATAATTTGGTTACAGATATTTGCTTTAATTCATAGTTCAAAGTATTTATGATAAGTTCAAAAGAGAATATAAATCTAATCAATAGTATGAGTATTAAAAAAAGTTTAAGAAATATTGCATAATCACAATTTACAAACCATCAAATTGGTCAATAAATTGTATCGAATTCTTTTGCAGGGCTTGAATAGCATGTAAAATTGTACACATGGTATTGTAATCTAATTAACACTAAATAATTTACAACAATGACAAGATAAACGCATTAAACCGAGGATAAAGGGATTTTGCGGGTACTTTTACCTAAGTATGATGCACAACAGATTTATTTATGGATCCCCCTCCCCCTTTACTTTAAATTTAAATTCAAGAGCCTGATGAGGTAGAGGAGGAGCACTTCTTTTGAAGCGCTCCGTTTTAAGACTTTGGACTAGGTTTGGCCATTTCGCAATGATCGACAATGTAAAGTTGATTGCAATGGAGGAAGCCCGTGGTGAAAGTTTGATGATGGGCTGGTCAATCTTTTGAACAGACTCGATGCTAGTTTCTCTCGTCATTCATTGAGAGTGGGCAGTTCCAATTCTTTTAGAGCATGTTGGTAAGTACAGTAGTGCAGTCCAAGCACAAGGCAGCATGCTCATTTTTTGGATTCTTTCAATCTGATTGCTTTGGTTTTCAGTTAGCCCAGAGGGCCAAGCAGGGGCACAGTATTCTACCATGGGCCGAACGTAAGAACAGTAGACAAATTTGATCATTTGCTGGAAGTTTGAATCTGTTTAATATTCTGAGCATGTATAGTTTTGTGCTTGCTCGCTTGACAATATTATTCACATGATATGAACATTTCAGATCATGTTTAACCAGTACTCCAGGGGGGTGTTTCATAAAGCTGTTCGTAAAGTTACGCATGACTTTACAAATAATTTCGTTTTAGGAGTATGTAGGTCAAAGGTCAAAGGTCATAGCTCATTAAATATGCGAAAAACTACACATCTGGTTTCCGATCGATAACTTTAGTAATGTTTGACGGATTTTAATGAAATTTGATATGAAGGTACATGATATCGAAATACAGGCTAAGTTTGATTTCGGAGTATGTAGGCCAAAGGTCAAAAGTCATAGCTCATTAAATATGCGAAAAAATACAATCTGGTTTCCGATCGATAACTTTAGTAATGTTTGACAGATTTTAATGAAATTTGATATGAAGGTACATGATATCAAAATACAGGCTAAGTTCAATTTCCGAGTATGTAGGTCAAAGGTCATAGCTCATTAAATATGTGAATCTGGTTTCCGATCCATAACTTTAGTATTGGTTGACGGATTTTAATGAAATTTGATAAGAACGTTCATGGTATTAAAACACAGCCTAAGTTCAATTTCAGAGTATGTAGGTCAAAGGTCATAGCTCATTAAATATGCAAATCTGGTTTCCGATCCGTAACTCTAGTATTGTTTGACAGATTTTAATGAAATTTGATATGAAGGTTCATGGTATCAAAACACAGCCTAAGTTCAATTTCAGAATATGTAGGTCAAAGGTCATAGCTCATTAAATATGCAAATCTGGTTTCCATTCGATAACTTGAGTAATGTTGGACAAATTTAATGACATTTAATATGAAGGTACATGGTATCAAAATACATGTACAGCCTAAGTTCGATTTCTGAGTATGTAGGTCAAAGGTGAAATGTAATAGCTCATTAAATAGGCAAAGCACGCAGCACTATACAAAATCAAATTAATAAAGTTTCAAATAATTTATACACAAAACAACATTTAAGAGAGAAAGAAAGAGATGAGAAGGAAGCATTACAAATTTGCACAAGTCTTCAAGGAGATGTCTTTAATACAATATTTACACTAATGATATTTTTTAAGTGGGTATACTACCAGCAATGATGATTATTGACTGTCCATTTTTGTTGTAGTGGAGGGGAGGGGGGGGGGGGGGGGTTGATGTGAAACATACATTATGATAATACTTGAGCAGTATCATTTCATATACCCATCACTATAGGCATATGATAAATATCAACAGTCAACTATTTGAATTAGTTTTATTGAACTACCAACCCTTTTCTGGTTGGAAAATAAACTGTCTGCTTGAAATGGCATCCTACACCTCAGTTTTGCTGCAACCAGTCCTCTTGATCATTTGATGCTCAGACTTCAGAGTAACCCTTAATTTTGATGGATGGAATAATTTAGGGCCCTTTAAAAATGGCCTTTACCATGCTGCATTGCAGATAAAATTTTATAGCAGGCCTTCCTTTGCAAATAAATTTGGGATCATATAGGTTTCGTAGCACTACTCTGATGATATCGACCACTGTATTAAGTAACCATTCTGTAATCATTCAATGAGACTTTCTTAATGCAGGCCGAGTGACAGAAGCATCAACAAAATCCGAGGTGGTCTTAAACTTTATCAATGGACTCTGACTTTCTCATATTTTAATTTTTCGTTTGTTTTGTTTTTGTTTTTGCTTTTGATTTAGATCGATCTTGGAGTAAATGGAGAATTTGGACCAATTATATCACATGATATGGGGGAGATTATATGCTCTGTGCCCTCTCTAAAGGATGTTACACTACGTCGAGCTGCCTTGCACAGTGACTTCTATGCAGTTCTTGCTAAAGAAGGAAACAAGTCCAAGGTGAGTGAAAAAACACATTGTAATGCCGTAGTCTAGCCTAAGGGGGCGCTTTGTCAAGACGCAGAACATCAATCGCTTGAAAATTTGAAAAATCACTGTGATTACAGTTGTAGAAAAAAAATTAAGTTGGGTCAGGAATTTAAAAGTTAAAAACTAAAATGTGTATTGTTTTTGTCATTCTGTCACTTTGTATCCTCCCAGTAAGATTTACACGAGGATGTTGCAAAATTTTCTCACAACAAAATACAAAATTGTAGTGGGAGAGGGGGGGGGGGGGTAAACCTTCCCCCTTCAGTTGCCAAACTTCCTTAAATATCCCACCCACCTCCTCCCCCTCCCCCCCCCCCTGCCATGACAAGATATTGCTGCCCCTGAATGTTTGATTTAGGGATAAACCATAATAAACTTGAGTATTGAATGGGAAATGCACATTGGGAGTCAATACATGCAAAGTGTTCAAATAATTTAAAGCCTATCAGAAAAGGTTTTTATTGCCAAGTCTTGAATTATATTTAGTGTTCACTTAACTTCTTTCTGATTTTACGTTCATGACATGTTGCATTAACCTCAATTTAAAATTTCTGCATCATGTCAGGGTTTCTTTTTACAATTTAGTTTTGACTATACAACCGTCTGTAGTGTATATTGGATTCCGGACCAAAGTTTGTGAAGTCAAAGAATCAATTTGGAGAATGTTCTAAAGTAATATGAATCAAATATGACATTTATTTTTAAAATTGCCACTCACAGGCCAACAGCTTTTTTGGCTAAAATCACAGTGCACATACCTGCTAAAATGTAAATAAAAATATGGCTGATGATGATGATATCTAATTGAAAAGGGAATTAAGATGAAAATAAGATATGAACTTGCATTTTAAGAATGTTATTCAATTTGTCGACAAACTCGATTTCCTGGTATATCATAGTTATTTACATTTAAAGCGACTACCTATATTCTTTATTTCTGATATTACTGTTTTTCTTTCCTAATCACTGTCTGAGTCGCTGCTACTGTCACTGAATTTCGCTGCTCTGATGTCGTATTCGATGTCCTATATCCTGCTAAATTTGCTTGATAGTCCTTGGTAGCGGCACCCTATGTAGCACGGTATTTCCTTCTTAGCACATGAGCAGTTCTTCTTGCACCCTTCAGTACATCCGCATGATATAGCCTTCTTCATTGAAACGGGCCAGGCTTGATGGGTACTTCGAACAGGAAGCACGTGCTGATCATCCAGATTCCACCCAAATTCTGTCCAGGGTGGGGTTTTAGGCTTGGCAATGTGTGCTCTCTTATTCATCATCGTTGCAAGGGCATGCAGCTCTCTTTACATGAAGAAAAAATGCGTCTCCTGTTTGGGGGGGGGGGGGGGGGAGGAGCCTTAGGAGAGTATAGATCTGTTGTTCAAAAACTTGTATGCTCTGAGATTGCCCAGATCAGACTCCTTGAAGTCATCACTTGCTGAGGTGTTAATTTATGTTGTGATGGCCCTAATACCTCCTTGATTAGTTCTCTGGATAAAACGTCAGTGATGGCCCTTGCCTTGGGGTTCTCACCAAGTCAACAATCTCTAGTTCTCCATCACTAGCAATGATCTGTGTCATACGCAGAAGAGCAGTTACTTCATCACTCTTCCCTGATTTAGCTCTTGTGGGCCCAGACTTCTATTGTTTCTTGTTTTGTGTGTGGAACGTTTTCAGCTTCATAATACTTGTCTTCTTCTGAAGACTGGACAGTGATTGAGACAGTGCCTCCACGCCTATTTGTTTAACACTGCTCAAGTTGTCCTAAACTGTGCAATCAGCACATTGCCCAGTTGACACATTTATCAGGGATGTTGTAGTTGCACTGGATGGATTCGTCTCGACTGCTACCATTACCTTGATGACCATCTCTGTGTCCCTTGTTACTCGACATACACCAGATTCATTGTTAGGGCTGGGTGAAAGAAGATGCAGCATCGATATTTACTGTGCAGAGACAGATGTGATGGGTTTTAATTGTTTAAACCCATTTTATCCATGCGGCGGGGTAGGTGTAATTCCGTCATGACCGCTTTCTTCTTTACTTGGCATCTGCATTTGTCTGTTCAAGAAGCATGTCAGTGCTTGCCATCTGCTCTCCTTGCAACAAATGCACCTGCCATAAGTGCTTCATGTACATCAGGGGCTGTTTTGGAAGATTTTTCATCTCATCAAGATAGAGAGGCAGAGACTGCTGCCCATATTTGTAATGCCCTGCTGCTTTGAGGTAAGGTATCATTCAATATGATTCACAGACATGTCCTACCCAGTCAGCTTCTCGCTGGTAGTAGTTAAATCTATGCAGAACATCAGGAAGGTGGACCAGAAGATTGCTGTTGGTTGATCAACCATTGATTCTGGGAAAAGTTCCTGAAGGGCTGATAACTGTTCATGGGAATTCTGAAGCATTTGCAACTTTTCAGTGGCAGTGATGTCTTTTTCATAGAGCATTTTCAAGACAGATTCCACCTCAGGCTGCAGTGATCTGTTTCTCTGTCTGCTGCCCATCATGTCTAGAATGCTTCCTAGTAGAGGCGCCACATAGTTTCGCTCAGGATTCTGAGGGCATGTATGGCCTGGTAGTAGTCGGCTTTATCACCAAACATCTTCTTGGCAGCCCCTTCCTGGCACAGACCAGCTGCAACAAGAAAATCTTCTGCACCTGCCGCCCTAAAAGATCTGCAAACTGCTTTCATGTAGTTGTGAGCTTGATGAAAGCCACCCAGCAGTAAGACCACATTGCTGAACCTCACTACGATGCTTGTCTCTGATGGCTACAGCGAGCTCATATGTAGCCTGATCTCCAGTTATAATTGTGTATTTGTTACCACGTGCATGTGATGTCCTGACAAGTCAAATCATCATTTCCTTTAGTACAGTAGAGTCAGTTGGCGAAGATGGGATCAGAGGAAGATAGCCAATGATTCTAGCCTGTCTATGTGGATGGAGGTCAGCACTGAATGAGGAAAAGCCCGGAAGTCCTGCTTCTAAAACTCTAGGAGCATCCACCAGTTGCGAAGTTGTGATCATTCTACCGAGGCGCCACATAAGCAGAACGTCCTCAGTCTGCATGGCCATCTGAAGAGTGAGTGAGTCTGGAACCATATTGTATGCAGATGTGAATGAAATCTCAGTTGAATTTTTCTCACACATCTCTTTCTTACACTTCACAATCTGCTCTAAGAATCTTTGATGCTTGCAGGAGTGTATGGTGTTTTCCCTCGATATCATCTCCTTCTAGGCGCCTCAGTTTTTTCAGTGCGTCACCAAGTGGTAATGTGGAAGCACATATAAATCCTGAACCTTTGGTTTGATTGAGAACCAAAATATGTGACCCATAGTAATATTCATGTAATGTATGTTTCAAGATGGTCGCCCGGTATTTATCTCCTTTATCGACACCAAGCTCCTCAAGAATGTCTCGGTACCTTACGCGGATGATTCTACGAGGAATGTGGACAGACCAGGAGCTGGAAAAGAGGAGCTTCCAGCTCATCTACAACATCATAAGGGTTTAACTTTGACCGACCAGAATGCGAAGAGCCTTAAATTTGTTCATATATGTTGTTACACACGTAACTGGATGAAGAATAGGCTTATCACAGATTCTTGTTGGCATATGATGCATTTTGTGTAGTCAGTGCTCATATCTTTGGAAGACTTCTTAGCAGGCACATGCTTCATGGACATGGCACTATCTGCCACACGTTTTCTTGGCTGGTTACTCATCTTGCTGTAGGAACCTATAATATAGAGGATTGTATCATTTGAATAATAGTTGCACTGTATTTATATTTCATATAAACCTAACTTTGAAATGTTACTTTACATTAGCAGGCAAACTTTCACTCTTTCTTGTAATTCTTGTAAGATCTTAAAAAGACAGACCCAGGAATTCTGAAATTCATCTAGTATAAGGTTGCTTTGGTCAATGTCACCCTCTTATACCTATATCAATTATAAAACAACATTGAGATGGGGGTAATAGGTATATTAGTATTGGATTAACAGGAGCATTGGATGTAACAAACATGTAAAGTCATCACAAAAGGTTGCAAATCCAATTTAAGTGTTGTGATCCAAAACACAAGATGGAACAAAAATTTATGCTACATTATATTAAGGTTTATTCTAATCTACAAGTGTTAAAGTGGAACTAGTATAAGAAAACTATATATTTATTGGTTCACTTTCTCTTATATTTACATCAGGTAATGTTTTAATACAGAGTCCTTGAGAAGAATCTCAGGATTGCTCCATAGTGATGCCAGATGATTACATAGGAAATTCTGTAATAAGCTGCTAGATAATATTTTATCAATAATCCAAAAGTTTGCTAAAGTAAAAATATTCTGATTTGAGTTAGCAAAACTTACTACATCCTCAAACCTGCAACTGAAATTCCTACCTCATACCAAAAGGTTCAAGCTGGTTAGGAAGTTTCTGATAGTTTCTTCATCATTCTCTTAGTTGAAATGTACTTGTAATGTTTGATTTCCTGTTTCTCTGATGTTGCTTAACACTCTGTTTAGTCATTTATAGAAAAAGGGAAGAATGCAATTAATCATTCACGTTTTCAGTTGCAAACTTGACACATACGGTATGCGGCAATGATGACTCATATTAAATGTATTATCAGGGAACTAAACTGCATATTGTCCAAAATGAACTTTGTTATGCTATAACTTTTTTACATGAAAAGCAAACATCTGTAATTTTCAGATCATATTCAACTAATATTACATACCCATACCTGCCAACCACTCCGATTTAGGCGGAGTTACTCCGCTTTGTTCATACCCACTCCGAATTTCCGATTGCATGCCTCAAAACTCTGATTTTTTGTAATTTTAAAATATTTTTAAAACAAACGACTGTTGCATAAGACTAAAGCATAACACAGCACTGATAACCAGATCACGCCTTACGGGGAAACGATAAACAAAAGTACTTTATATAGCGAATGCCGCCTTATCACATAGCCTCCGCACACAGCGCTGCATGTCGCACGCATTCACTCATAGGTTCACTGAATTTGACTACTAGTAACCCTAAATTAGCGACATATTGAGCCAATCTGTGAACAAATTTAAAAGAAGCTAATTTCAACTGATTTGGGTAGGTATGGGTATGGACAACTACCAAAAAAAAGGGAGGAGGTATGGGGGTCGGGGAGAATTTTATATTAGAGGTCAAAGGTCAATGACTCCTGCCTAAATCACTTAAAATTGTATTTCAGCAACAAAATATGGTATATAGATGATCTTGGTGTCAAAATGCACAGAATTACGAAAGAAGATGACATAGAATAAATACTGACCCTTAGAATAAAATCTTGACCTCCGAAAATGAGGTCA
>JAVYIG010013413.1:0-47576 GCA_035222895.1 Strongylocentrotus droebachiensis
ATTATTTATTATCATTTAGTAACTCGGAAGGGAAAACAGTGGTTCATAGATTCATTTTCAAATATGATTTCCTACTCACCATTAACATAAAATTATAGACCTTTTTATAGTGACTTCTGTATCTATACTATGATTTTCCATTGTTAATTACTAGGCTACCACACATTCAGGGTGTGATACTAAAGACAAAAAAGTCAAGTCTTGATTCAAATTTCAAATAGTAACGTGAGTACGGTATTATCACATTAGCACAAAGTCGAAATTATTGAGAATGATTTTGTGAGCATTCATTTGATAGGGATAGACCCCGTGGATAGAGAAGTTCAGCCCCCAGGGTTCGGCTATAAACATCACCGTAAATATCGAAGACAGTCGCGCGCAAATTTTTCTCGATTTCTTTCCGATCAAATGCTACTTATATTATATCATGAGCAGGTGGGAGGAAGAAGGGGGCGACACCCGATGCATCTTAGTTATCGAATGGGGAAGGGTCTACGAGGGGATCCCCTCACACACCCCAAATAAAAAGACTCTACATGTGTATTATTTGTTATTAAAACAAATGCATTTTAGAGACGCTTTTTTGGGGTAATTTGGTCATACATTTATCATCGAGTGTGAATAGTTTCCATGTAATATTTTCAGTTGTGAAAGTTAGGCATGTTGAGCAGGCGCGTAGCCACGGGGGGGGGGGGGGGGGGCATGGGGGGGGGGGGGCACGTGCCCCCCCCTAAAATTTCCAGAATCGGTTGAAATTTTGTAGACCCCTTTTTTTTACCTCGATCGATTACATGTATGTGCCCCCCCCCCAAAAAAAAAAAAACATCAAACTCTGGCTACGCGCCTGATGTTTAGTAGGCCTACTTTTGACCACACAGGCAAGTCGAAGACTGATAGGCCCGAATTCGGGTCGGGGTGATCCCTGGAACATTTTCATGGGAGAGCAAGCGACCCCTTCTCTCCCCGCTCTTGGTAGATTCTTTTCACCATTTTCTCTATTCGGGTAGGCCTAGGGGTCAGTGGCGTACGCAGGATTTTTTCAAGGGGGGGGTTTTAAAATCGGGCCCAAAATTTCGCAACGACTCAGGAAAATTTGAGAATCGCGCCGGCCGAAAAGTCGCTCAATGGGGGGGGGGGGGGGGGGTAAGAGGACACGAGTCCAAAAAAATCGCAACGACTCAGCCAGCAGAAAAGTCGCTCAGCGGGTGGGGGGGGGGGGGGGGGGGGGGGGGTAAGAGGACACTTTTTTCAGGTCAGCCATTGGCATATTATTAAAATTTAATTATTACAAACAAAAAAAAACTCAAAAGGGGGGGTTTAACCCCAACCCCCCCCCCCCCCCCCCCACCCTGCGTACGCGCCTGCTAGGGGTACGGTGGTCCCATGGAAATTTTCACTGGGAAAGCAAGCGACCCCCTCCCTTCCTCTCCGCTCTCGGTAGATTAATTATGATATGTAGCAGTTACGTATATTTCCGTCACATTGACCATGATGTAGGCCTATATGCAATGTACACTGTGGTCCTAAAAGCATAGCCAATGTATAGCTTGAAAGTTTCGAATTGTATAATTCAATTGTATAAATGATTCAAAATATATTCGTTCCGTTGCGAAATTATTCTCCATTACATTGTTTTTCATTTAACTTTGTATAAGCATTGGATAGGAAACGGAGCATTTTAGAGACAAGAGGGGTAGTTCTCGGCAATGGGTAGGAAATGAAGCCTGTTATAGATACAGGGGGTAAATACAGAATGAAAATGTATGATGGAAAAAAAAAGATGCAGAAACCAATAAATCGAATCAAATTAAGTCAAATCAAATGACCAAGATTTGGGGTCCGGGGCAAGAAATATCTGATGCATTGTGGAGTGCTTCGACATTAATATACATTCTTTCTCATTTGTGCATACTCATTAAACAGAAGTTTCTCTTAATGACTGGACTTGCTTATCAGAGGTTTTCCGACAAAGCAACAACGTATGTATGCTAAGTGGCATTGATCCACAGAGAGGCTATTTTGTATAGCAGGGCCCCGTCTTACAAAGAGTTACGATTGATCCAAATCAATCGCAAGTTCTCCAATCAATCGCAAGTTTGCACTTTCCTATCTTTTATGTACATAGTTGCGATTGATATCAACTCTTTGTAAGGCGGGGCCCAGGTGAGTTCTCCAATCAATCGCAAGTTTGCACTTTCCTATCTCTTATGTACATAGTTGCGATTGATATCAATTGCAAATCAGTTGCGATTGATATCAACTCTATGTAAGACGGGGCCCAGGTGAATCAAATAGAGTTGGTGACACAGGGTTCATTAGTAAACAGGTCTATAGTATTAATATGCTTCGGTAACTGTTATATTGGAAATCGTCTGAACCTCACCCTGCATCCAAATATTTATTTACCTCGTCCATTTGTACTTTTCTGCAGCTGCATGAAAAGTGTATTTCCTGGTTGGGACAATGCAACTAATTTAAAGTTCCTCCATTATTATGCAAAGAGCGAATCTGTTCTTTTGTTCCCTGAATTGGTTTCGTATTCGTCATTCCTGGGCGTATGAAAAACTATCATACCAAACATGGTTAATTCTTGAAATTATATTATTCACTTAGGCTTTCTATCGTATCCGACAATTACCCCCCCCCGGACAATCACCCCCCCCCCCCGGAAAAATTACCCTCCGAAAATTACCTCCCAAGGACAATTACCCCCGGACATTTACCCCTGGAAAATTATCCCCCGAAAACAACCGTACCCCCGAGGAAAATATTAACCCCTAGAAAATTACCCCTAGGACATTATCCCCCCCCCCCGTTACCCCCCAGCCCCCCCCCCCCCCCCCACTCCGAGAACGAACGGACCGCATGCGTGTTGCCAAAATGTTCTTTTCGTAACAAAAGAAAAAGGTCGACCCGTATTGACTTTACACACCGGACTTTTGCTGAAAAGGGGGGGGGGGGGGGGTGCTGAAAAAGGCTCGTATACAAAAGAAAAAGGTCGAGCCGTATTGACTTTACACACCGGAATTTTGCTGAAAAGGGGGGGGGTGGTCGGTTGGAACACGCATATGCGTACCCTAAATAACACTGAGTGAGGGGCCGGGCATTACCCCCACCATCCCTAAAAATGACCCCCTAGGACAACCACCCCGACGACAATTATCCCCATCCCTGAAAATAGCCCCCTAGGATAAGTACACCCTGGACAACCAAGGAAACCACTCCCGAGGACAATTACCCCCCCCCCCCGAAAATGACCCCCTGTGTTCATTAAATAAGTTTGTTCTAATAAAAGTAGACTTTTTTCTTCGGGGGGGGGGGGTAATAATTGTCCACGCGTGGTGATTGTTCTGGGGGTAGTTTTTGAAGGGGTGACTGCCCAGGGGGTAATATTGTACTAGAATCGCTTTCTATAATTGTATGCTTACTGTATCTATTTAGCACTTCACAGTTACTGCAAATGAATAGTTGCAATTTTGAACGTACTATGTACTCTGTATTGGGGGTGTGAATATGTGCGCATGCATGGTTGAACATAGTGCAGACGACATCGCAGAGATATCGTAACTTATCTCAAAGCAATCGATAGTCATGATAGTGCAGCTTGATTTTGTATCTACGCACGTCTACCGACGGATATAAAACTTTTCATCACTTGTCGCACCTCTTTTCTGGCGCCTTCGAAACTTAATTAAACGATTGCTTCGGTGCAATATTTATCAACGCTTTCAAAATGGAGTTCAAACAGTCGACTAGGCTGCAGATTGTGTGGATTTGCTTTATAGGTGAGCTAGCTGTGAAACGTATTTTAAATGTTTTGTTGTTAAGTTGTTTCGTTTTTCATTTACAGGCAATTTGATTACAAACACGGTTAATGTACATAAAACGCCCACTCTTTATGTATATTTGTGCTAATTAACTCGACGCTTTGTTGAGATTTTGTCATCGTTTTCATGATAATGTTGTCATGTTTCAAGACATCGATTGTACCATAAATTGTATAATTTACCTCGAAATTTTACGGATTCATGATGTTGCCATGTGTCAGTGACATTTAGGTACGTCCTTTCTTGTTAGTTGTCCTTCCTTTCCACCCGTGGAGAAACCGGACGGATATCCCATCGCGTTCTCATCCGATTCCTTGCCGCAGCTGCCCGGCAGCTGTTCCTTTTGACGCATACCCCTACTTCGCTTAGAGCTGATACCAGCATTCCTTTTCTCTCGAGCATAATTGATACTTTCACTCTTGGCTATTGATTAATTTGATTATTGTTGCTCATGGAGGAAGTCTCTGTCAGGTTTGCTTCCTGAGTAGCGAGCAAAAAAAATAAAAGAATGAAATGTAGGCCTATATGCATTAACTGAATCTGATATTTCAAAGGAGCTATAAATAATTTTGTATGTATATAGGAACAGCTGTATCTATTTTCTTGAAAAATCGGCAGGACATTCTAAATTCCAATAACTTCCTTTGCAATGAATGGACTTCTGATTTGAATAGTGTTTTATTTGTATTTCTTTATATTTAAATAAATTAGTGTATTTGAGTTCGCCTGTAATAAACATACTCTCCCAGTAATCAGTATCGATGGCAAATTCTCCCCCCTCCCCCCTCTTTTCGTCTTCTCCCCCCTCCTCTATCTCTCTCTCTCTCTCTCTCACTCTCACTCACTCGCACACCCCATACAAACACACACAAACACTCACACACTCATAATCACATCTTTTATAATGAAATTATTTTTCAAACACATTTTATCCATCGCATTCCTCTCCTTGTTTTTCATATCTTACTTCATTTTCACCTTTCTCTTTTTAAATACATTAAGATTAGTTTTCCTCCCTACTTTTACGCATATTTTTAAAATCCATGAACTATTCAGTTGTAAGCAAATCCAGTGACTTAACAAGAAAGTTAATATGTAACACATTTTCTAAGTAATGGATTAATCAATGCATAACGTGAGAGGATTTGACCTAAAGACCCATTGAAAGGCTTCTTCCTATCACTTTCTGTTTTCAAAACTCAATGCTCATACCAAAGAGTTGGTAGTGCTAGTAACTCCTTGCTCATACTAGTCAATAGACAGCCATATCCGATGGATCGGCTTATCCTGATTTTAACTAAAATGTGGTTTTAACAAGCTACATGTATAGCTGGATAAGGATGTTGACGTTTAAAGGTAAAGGTTTAATTCTTTGTGTTTGTATAGAGAACGTCAGTGTGAAATATTGAATGCAATAATAGACATAAATGGGGTTAGGAAGCACTTACTTTCCGTATTCTACAAATATGTTTAACAGAGACACTTTACCAATTAGGCCTACTCGTAACAACGCCCTACGTAAATCACCCCATAAGTAATTTTTTGAAGACAATCTTCAGGAGCTTAGAGAACTATTTAACCCCTTGAAATTCAGGCCTACCCGTTTTAAACTGTTTTCTAACACAACATAATCGCATGATAATGATTGCATCATCCAGCAACGTTTCATATATCTTCACCATGTTCACCTTCTTCTTTTTGGAGGGGGGGGGGTGTAATTCTGGGTAAGAAGTGCCATATTCCAGACTCGCCTTCTCACTTACGAGCAAGTGAAATACAAAAAAACTTCATTACATATTGTGCATCTTTCCGCATCTGTACACAAGGAAACTTCTGTGACGTATGTGTACCTAGTATACAATGCCCTATCCTGGCATTCATTATACTTATAATCCGAAAAGAAAATCATGCGCCTCCCGACCCTTATTTGTAAAGTGGAATAAAGTAACCATTCAAAACGTCCAGATACTTCCTCAAAGGGGGGTCACTTTCACCCACATGCCATAAATTCTTTTCTTTCTATCACACAATAGGCAATAACAAAAGGTGTGCGTAAGTAATATAACGACCAATCCAGAAATACGTGGTAAATTGTTGGTTGGCTGAACATGATAAATAAAAGTATGTGATGTGATCAATTCAAGGCCTCGTAAAGACACTTCATACAAAAGGGGAACCGGGGACAGTCCGATGAGACCGTGCATATTATAGAAACATGAACACCAATAGGCCATTTTTGTCGTAATGTTAAAGGTAATACAAAGTTTTGGGAAATTTTGAAAATTGGGTGGATAGTGAATCTTTACAATTTTGATATATTTGGATGCCCCTGTGGATGTATTATAAGCACTAACAAAATTAGCCCCTAAAACACTTCTGTTTTCGAGAAAAATTGGATATAAAAATTTACCGGTGCTCCCGGTAAATTTTGATAAATTTCAAATAGCGCCTATGGCCGTACAATCGTAGCTGCGACCATGAAAATCTCAGAATATGTAGTTGGGATATATAATTTCCTAACGGGAATAGCTAATCGGTCGATTTCAGTCAAGAAACATTGTTTCATAGCTAAATTAATATCTTGACCTTGAGAGGGAGCTATACAACAAAAAGAGTTTATTATTTATAATTTCATAACTTTAGACTCGATTTCAACCGCGACAACGATCAATGTATATTGTAGGAACGCAAATGCTTCTAATATGTTAATTTGAACCAAATTCATGACCCCATACCAAAACTTTGTAATACCTTTAACACATTTATACATATAAAGTGCCTCGATACAAATCGATTCATTCGCATGATACGAATAATTGAATTTCAATAGTCAGAATGCAAGTTGCATATTATTACGTGTTGTTAGGTAGGGCAGGCCATAATGTTTTATCCTATTCCTACCTAGCAACAACTCATGTATGCATTCCGCATTATGTGTATTGAGATACATTTACTCGTTACAGGTGAACGAAATAATTCGTATCGAGGCGCTTTACAAAGGTTGGTTACATTACTAAAATGGCCTATCCGCATCAAAGAATCTTATGTTGTTTATTGATTGGCGTCACAATTTCTTGCGCGTGGAATATACCTTGTTGTGATCTTCTTCTTCCTGTTTTTTTCAAGTCCTGAAAGATGAAACGATTTTTAATTTTGGTTAATCTGGGATCCGGAATGATGTCATGATTTATATTTTCCTCGATATAAGTTCATCGACACAATACTTGTGTCTGTCATAATGTTAGAAAGGTAAAGAAACATTATTTGGAAGAGTAGAAGAGAGTGAGAGGAGAAAGATATAACAGGGGGAGGGAAGGACATTTTACGATTTCATTCTAGACTTGTTGATTTCGGATTTTTTAAATCCTTTTCTTCTTCAAAACCAATGCTATAAAATACTAGTGTCCTGTGAAACAATTTTTGCTTTTTGTTTTATCCGGGATCCGGAATGATGTCATGATTTATGTTTTCCTCGATTTAAGTTCATCGACACAATACTTGTGTCTTTCATAATGTTAAAAAGGTAAACGAAGAGAATGAGAGGAGAAAGACATGAAAGGGGGAGGGAATGACATTTAACAATTTCTTTCTAGACTTTTTGATTTCGGAAATTGTTATCCTTTTCTTTTTTTAGATAAGTCAAAAATTTGCTTTAGAGGTAAGATTTTCTCCTAATCTCTGTTGAAAAAAATACGCCTTGCATGTGGTGGTAGTCCATAGGGGGTAGCTATAGATTTCAGTAAACACAAAATGAGCCAAAAATCAAACGAAATGACGATTAAAAATAAAATCAAAATAATGTTTTGAAACATAACAAGGAAATTGCTAAAAACAGCCTATTGTGGTTCAATTAAATTTATCATCCCAATTTGTTTCACTCAATATTAGTTTTACAGTATTTGTTGTCATACAAGTCCGCCTCCGTTTTACTTGTTTCATTCTGTAAATACCAAATACAATAAGATTATGAAAATATATTGACAAACACAATTAACAAAATTATGCTTATAATTGTCCTGAAAACTGCATTGTTTACGTACTCCGACCCAGTTTATTCCATCAAAAAATGATAACAATATGGGCGACTATGCGTGATGAAATAGTACAATACAATACGGCCTTTATCATGGGTTGTATATTTGTAACGTGATATCCATTTGCAAATTTCACACACAGTTTTTTAAAACAAATATACCCATATTGTATGCAGATGATCATGACTGCTATAAAACTTACCCTCTCAGCATGATATGGTTACTTGTTTCTTACTTGTTCGTTTGAAAAAGAAATTGTTTAACCAGGAAATACGTTTGCTTGCTGGAGTGAATCGGGGTCCATCAATAAAGAAAGAAAAGGAACTTATAACACAAAAGAGAAAGAAGTTCTACACGTAACATCTAGGTTGATGACGTTGCAAAATTAGCGTAGATGTATAGAATTCAACTTTTTTACTTTTTTTAATTAAAGGGGATTCAAAGAGCCTGTCTACAGGTAACTCGCCCCATTCCCAGAATGTCACAGTTTTAATATACCATTCCCCTGATTTGGAGAAGGGGGAGGGGAGGAGGAGAAGGGGAGGGGAGAAGGGGATGGGGAGAAGGGGAGGGGAGAAGGGGATGGGGAGACGGGGGAGGGGAAAGGAGAGAGGGGAGAAGGAGGAGGAGAAGAAGGAGAAGGAGGAGGAAGAAGAAGGAAGAAGAAGAGGAGGAGGAGGAGAAGATAGAGACAGGGGATAGGGAGGGGATCTTTTTTTTTTTAATGGAAGCGTCATTTATCATAATCAGTAATTCGTATTGCACCAATCATTAATTCGCAGCTTCAAAACTCACATTAATTTTGTTGACATTGCTCGCTGTTTGATTCTCAAAATTACTTTAGCGTAAACAATGCCGTTATCACAACCAAAGAGAAAGATAGAAAGGGAAAAGGGTGTAAATACTTTATATAGTTAGGCATGCATACTTAAAGGTGGAAGAAAAATGTAAAAGACAGACAAACATTAAAATGTTAAGAGTGACGGACAACATTTTGAAAATGCAGACAATACTTTTGAGCGATTGCCGAATAAATAACCCCTTCCCCAATACCACCACAATCATTTGATTTAGCAGTATTTAGAGAGGCGCCTTTGGAAGGCACATTCTCTATTTGGATCACATTTGTTTTGTCCCTTATCCTAAAACAAAGATAATGATGTAGACAACATCTCTGGAAGACACATCAGTGTAAGCTGGTCCGGCTTCAGAGGGATAGCGTGGTAGGCCGGTCTTGAGCTTGGGAGCTGTCATGTTTTGACACAGGAATGTTACAACATGGACCTACTAAGAAGGTCCATGGTTGCACACTCACTGTATGGTGTTATTGTTATGATCTTCTTTCAAATCTTTGCCTCCTAAACAAAACATGTATACTTCACTGGTTGCATGTTATTTTCGTAAATCAACCGTACAAAGCATAAACAAAATAATACAATCAAACAATCTTTTGTAATGCTAGCCCATTCAAAAATATACGCTATTGATGACAAAGTTATTCTTGGCGAAGAAGAGGTATAAAAGGAAGGGTAAAGATATAAAAACGAAAGATGGAAGGATATCATTATTTAGAGGGATGGAGAGGGATGAAGAGAGGAAGAAAAAGAAGAATAAAGAAGAAAAAGAGGAAGAAAAAAGAGAAGGAGAGGAGAAGGAGAAGAGAGAGATATGGAGAGAATGAAAAATAGAGGGGGTTAAACCATGGACCTACTTAGTAGGTCCATGGCTAAAGGTGAAGAGAGACATACCGGTATATTTAGACGTGAGAGGGAGAATAGATATAGGGAGTGAAAATGTGAGAGACATACAGACAGAGAAAGACAGAGAGAGATGAAGAAGAAGAAATAAAGACATACAGACGGACGGAAATAGGAAGAGATGCTTGACGATAAAGACATCTCCAGTAGACGTGTCGGCTCTAACTTAAATCTCATCTAGTATCAAGGGATACAACCACGACGTAGCGGCGGGTAGCAGAGATATGAAGGCCGTGATGGGTCCGTCGTCGTGCTCCACTGGACGATGTCGCCGTGATAATGTAGGTTAGGGTGATCAGTCATGGTCGTTTATCACGGGCTACCTATATTTGTTACAAAGATCAGTCACAGTTTCGACGCACTTGGTTACGCATCGTTCAAAAATAAAAGTCATTGTTACTTTGTGTGAAAGGGAATAGTCAATCACTGTCAAAATGTGTATATTGTATATTTACATGATTGTATCGTGTATACGTTTAGTTACAAAGATGGTTGTAAAATGTTGAAGAAAGTCTACATTTTCCCCCGTTTTTGACATATCAAATCTTAATTTAAAATATTTGATATCGTATTACGTTAGGTCATGTGATGTAATGTTCACACACATTGGATTCACAATTAAACATTTGGAACATTTTCCAGGATTTTGGAGAGGTTTTCAAAGTTTGTATGTTAACTATTTCGTTTGCCAAGTATTGGCCCACGAGAGCGACAGCCCACAATAACGAATTTTGTTATACTTCCTTATGTATTCTGGAGCCCATATAGAGAGGACCGTTGACACACCCTTTTCTTTCAACAAAGTTCATTCCCATCTACAAGGCCGACGTGTGAATCTCTTCGAAAGAAAACAAAGGTGTGCACATATTAAACGGAAGTGATAGAAGAACTTCTAATGATTCTTCCAGACTCATGCGAGATTTACATGATCACCCTTGCAAACGAAACGGTGTCGCGTGCAGCACCAAAAGCCAAGAGGCGATTAGTTAAGCGTTTTTAAGTTAAGTGTTTTTCCTTCTGTACTTATTTATAATTTGGGAGGAATAAACTTTAATTTGTAGAAACAACGATTATACAGTGAATTTGGCTATGTCGATGCTAAGTTGATTGCTTTCAATCACAGCATTGTAAGACTGACATCTTTCTTTCCTTATCACAGTTGATGTTTTATTTAATCCTTTCGATCTACCAACACCTTGGGTAATGTCACAAATGGTCAAATTAGGTAAGAACCTTAATATAATATAATTATGAGCCCATCAAATCACTGAAAGGAAATAATGAAAAGATTTTGGCATGTAATTTAGAAAACAAAAATATATATTGTCTATTTACATCAGGCATAGTCGAGTTGAGTACAAAATAACATAAGTATAAGTTCAAAATACTTTTCAACTTTCCTAATGTGAGAAATCAGTCCAAATAAATATTCTAAAGTAATATGGGTATCGAGCTCCATGATTGAGTGAATTTCAGTTGTTAATGGTTTGTTTTCTAGTTTATCGAAACATAATTATACAACAACGAATGCAAATAGGGAAAGTAGTCTTTGAACTGTAGGCCTGTGCGATTTCAGAGTAAGAAACCTTGGACGAATTTATAAAACCTCTGTAAAATGTACTAGCCTTGCATGATAAATCCAGCATACCGCCCTCTCGCGAACACCTAGGCTCGTTTATCAAAAGCAAGGAGCAAAGTTCTTTGAGGGGTTTTGACAAGTTGAATGGACGGCCGTCTGTCTAACAGTTCAACCTTTGGTCAGAGAGCATTTGCCGAATGCAGACAAGCAAAGATAGTTCAAAATGAGATGTTAAAGATATTAGTGGTTTATCGAGAAATAATGACTTGCGGTCATGGAGGATAGTTAATAGACAAATCGTTATTTTCTTTTATCATTGAGCAGTTTCTAAATATGAGAAGTAAAAAAGGCCACACTAAACCCATGTTTGTGATGATAATGTTCAACAACAACAACAACAACAACAACAACTAATACAGCAACAACAACAATAATAATGCTGACAATAAGAATAATAGTTATAGTGATAATAATTAATGATATTGCTAATGATTATAATGACATTGATAACTATAATAATAATAATAATGATAATGGTGATAATAATAAAAGTACAAATTACAATGATGAACTAAGATGCCTACGAGATGAGAATATTGCCATAGAATCTGAAACGCAATTAAAATAACATATCCATGTGTTCTTCTTAACCTCTGACTATAGTATTGTATTTCGCGTCATTGTAATGTGCGTATAGATTTTTGCAACAAATTAGCTACTCGCAAATAATCGATCATTAATTTTAATGTCGGCCAAATATAATGAGTAATTGACCTTGTAGAATCGACCTATATTTCAGCGTTAAGCCCTGCTAGTGTCTTGAATGTCGTGTGTATTTTTCATACGATATCACTATTTGCTGTAGCTTATACAATTTTATCGACTAGTAGCATATCTTTACTATTCATCCAGTTTACTGAGTTTCATTCTTAAGAAAATGCATCAATAACACCTTGAAATTAGCCGACTATCAATGTCTCACTATAAGTGATCCTGCTTGGTTTTGTGACAAACTTTAGTACTAATTATATATTTCCCATTCAAAATTATATTTGAAATGCTCAGAGGAGCAAGGTCTAACGATATTCATTTGGAAAATAGAAGAAACAAATAACGTAGAGATCATAACGCTGTATGGGATACAAACAAAAATCAAAAGCGTTTAAGAAGTTCAAATCATGATATTTTCTTTTGTATTCTGATTATCGTCATGAATTCTATATATTTATAATATATTATGTACATTAATACATAATAAATAAATTATTGTCATTGAAGGGAAAATGATAAGCATAAATATTATGCCATGTGATCGTAAACGGAGCTTCCGAGCATACATTATGTTGATAATGTCTTGGGAGTTACTCATTCTTATTTACTCAAACGAAAAAAAGTATACGGACATGAGAGATAAAAGAAAGGTTAGAAGCAAAATAAAGAAAAATATAGTATTGAATTATGGTTACAATCCAGTGGACTTTGGATCATTACAGCTACAGTATTTCCGCCTTATTCATCATCTGGACGATAGTCATGAATATTGATGAGCCCGAGACGAAGTAAACACTTCTTTTACGAATGACAATAATACAACTGATCCCCGGTAAATAACAGACGACAGACATTGTTATCGTGCATTCACCACGGACAACTTGCTGTCAGAATCGGAGTAAATCACGTAGTACTGTGGCCTGCAGCTATACTTAACGCGTCGGCGGAGTGACAAGTTCGTAAGTTCTGCGATAGTTTTTGGCGTCGTGGTCGCCTGCTCGTCATTTGACGGAAAGCGAGTCTAACTTACGGTCTCTGGGGATCGACTCTCGGTGCTTTAGCGATCTCAGGGGGAAGGTGTGAACGCTGACACGGGTCATTGGACTGCATGTTGTCGTAATAGTTGTTGGATAAGGGAGTTAGTCAGACGATCAAAGGATATTTTAAGCACGTGCGAATGAACGAAGGTGTCGCGAGCAACGCATTGTCTGTAAAGAGAGCGAGTTTGTTGTAATCAAGTGTCGAAGCGGCGGACAGTAATCCAATCGGCGAATGAGAATTGTTACTTTGCTTATACTCACATTCCTCAGCTTGAGTCTGGTAGGATTATTTTCTCCATTCACATTCCGAGCTGAAATAACCAATAAATAATGCTTCTCGTCCAGTGTATCGTTACCAGGACTTGACTACGGAATTATTGATGATTATTAATCAACTGCCATTCCTCAGATAGCGGTGCGTTTCGTTCTGCTACTTGAATATTTTGATGCCCGGACTTGTGTGATTAATTTGGATTAAAGCCCTGAATAAATCGGATACAATTGAACAAAAATGGATAAATTTCCAACCTTCATCATGCCGTGGTGTTTATTTATTTGTAAGTATACTTATGTCTTCAGAGTTTAGTTCTCTTTCTATATAATGATACCAATGAAAACTAAATGTTATTTTCTAATTGATGCAATCAATGCAATTTATTCTCCCACTTAAGTTAGGCCACACTATCACAGTATGCTTTGTATTTCGACTCATCAGAATGTTCCACAGGGTGTGGATAATGTGCACACGATGTGTGCGAGCAAGCTTAATATGACCGGGATAATCTGGAAAGCTATTAAAGCAATCATGGATGTATAAGGTGCTATTATTATAAATCCATGTCTTGTTATTACACTTAGCACTGCCATTTTGCAGGAGCAACAAAAACGAAAAACATTGATTTGACCTTAGGAAACCTAATTATGGATTTGTTAGACCCTGACAACGACGCCTGATATTGTTATTACATAGCGTTCTTTTGTTTGTTTAAATGAGTTTCGCGACAACAAAACGTAGGTGTGACGGGGCAAACGCATGCATGTTCCGCTATGACGGCTATGAAATCGCTAAGCCTGTCACTCAAAACAAAATGTAGTTCAGCTTAGCCACATTATTCATCTGTAAAAATTATCCAGAAAACCACAAGAATGTTGAACAAAAATAGAATAATTGGTAAACACACATTATCTGTGTTTTTGTTTACTCGGTTACCCTGCATAGAGCATGAAACCACAAACATGTATAAATATACCTTACCCATAATTTTTTTTTTTTTTTTATGGGTAAGGTATATTTATATAGTCATTTATCCTCCGTTTCATGCGCAGATAATAATCTACATAGATTATTATCTGCGCATGAAACGGAGGATAAATGACTATGTATTATGAAAGGCAGGGAGACAATTACACTATCCTATTGCAATAATTATTATTGAGATTAAGTCATGATGGTGTAGTGGTTCATTCCTTTGACTCTCAATCAAAAGGCTTATGGTTCGAATCCCAGCCTGTTCCTAACGTCCTTTGGAAAGACATTAATCCACATTTGCCATTCTCCACCCAGGTGTTAATGGGTACCTGGCAATTGATTGGGTAATAACAACAAGGGCTCTCTGGAAAAACAGCAGTGATGCTGATGAGGCTTTCCGGGGTTAACAAAAATCGTGACTATTACCATGACTACCATGTATTTTTTCCCACTAAATACACACGCAATGAGAAGAATTTTATACTTTGTATTATCTTAAACACTGGTGCTTGAGCGGGAAAGATTACTCACTTTTTTCAACATATTGTAAAATTTATCAATTTTTACTCAAGTTTTGATTTCATCAAGTTTATTTCCTTGGTGTTTCCGTGGTTATTGTTCGTCACAAACAGTTGGGTTTACTAGATTTGTTGGTAGATTTAATTATATGGTTGTTTCCTTAACGTGGTTATTTCCTGTTATTTTTTATTTCAAAATTAGGTATGATTCTCATAGATAATTATAAAAGTACCATTTCACTACTCTTCTTCTTCAGCTCAATGGCGATTAGTCAATTGTGACTATTGTTGCCAATGGGGCGAGTGGGGCGTTCACTAACAAAAGAAAATGAACAGAAATATACAGAGTGATGGAATGTCTCTCTTTATCTGTATACTCCCACATTCTTATCTATTTATACATGTCTACTTCAGCAAATTGATCTTTTCCTCTCCTGTTTGAGTCCAGTCTAATTACTTGAGACAGTACGAAGCAGCACCTGTTTTCTTATCATCGGAACAAATTTGAAACGGTCGTCTTCGCGACAAGAGCGTGAAACGAACACAATCACGATACATTCGCTTTAATTTGCTGATGTAGTACACATGGATATCATTCTGAATTTCATCAAATTAACGCCAATCGCAGTTGTTTTTGGCGGTTCGCAAATATGTGACAGGGGATCATAGAGTGATCACGTTAGAAAGTAACGACGCAATGTACTTCAGGTCTGTGTGTACACAGTGCAGATTGAGGCACCCCTGGATAGTCGGTCCCACTACCACAAAATAAAACCCGTGTCACTGTTTAAAGCGATGCGCAGCCCCCTTCTTTTATAGGATTAGGAAAGCAATATCTGATATCATTGTGTCGCAGTCTAATAAATATATTCTCGGGACTATGGATCGAACGACTCGTTTGTCCCTCGTTAATGCATGAATCTATATTTGCCGCTCTTTACCCAGGGAAGAAGTAGGACCCTGGTGCTCATTTAGCATGCCGGAAGGCACTGTAATCGGATATGCCACTATAATTATATTTTCACAGTGATGGACAGGATTACTCCATAGGGAGTGGAGGTGCTGCACACGTTGTATAAGACAGTGCACTAATCCGATATTTCTAAATACTATTAAATCCAGTATTCGTTTATTTCTCGAACAACAGATGCCTCTTTGAAAAAGAGAATATTCCATTTTCATAATTTAATCAAATGTAATGAATACAGTACGTGTATAGGTAGGATATAATAAGACATGTTTGTCCTACCTGGCAACAATTAACAAATTAACATTTTTGACATCTGTTCAAACAATACAATCTATACGTAGGAGCATACATATAATGTAATTGTATTACTAGGAAGAAGGTGCGAATCCCAGTAAGCATAACTTGGGTACGCCCGAATACACATCTACATACTAATTTATAAATAGAAGAAAGGAAGAAAGGGAGAGGCAATGAGGAGAAGAGGATAGAGATCCATCTGTCTGTTGAAATACAATTATTCATAACTGGCGAATGAAATAAATTGTCACATGGCACATCACACAGATTTATGCATTAAATTTGATTACATTACGAATATGGCATATTATGATATTATACTGTGTATACATTGTGAATGTCCAGGCGCGGATCTACGGGGGGGGTTTAGGGGGTTTAAACCCCCCCCTTGGGCGGCCCAAAAAAAAAAAAAAAAAAAAAAAAAAGGAAAAAAAAGAAAAAAAGAAAGAAAAAAAGAAAGAAAAAAATTGTGTTAATAGATGCCAGGAAAACATCACTTACGGGGTTCAAATAAACACCCCAAAAAAAATCGGCTCGCCGCTTCGCGGCTCGTGGACGATGCTCCGCATCGTCATTATTTTGGTCAAACCCCCCCCCCCCCCCCCTTAGCAAAAAGCTAGATCCGCCCCTGATGTCAGGTTTTGCAATGGATATAAGCCCCCGGTATACGCCCCATTTCGAGTAGCGATGTGAACCGGCTTGACTATTCAGCACCGTTTCAAAGAGAAGCGGAGTCACACTGCGGGATGGGTTTGTACAGCTTACCAAGAGGGTGAACAAGTTAAAAGCTGGGGATGAAACATAGGTGGAGACAAAAACGGTCAGTTTTAAAGGTTGTCTTCATGATTTATAGGGAAAATGGGGATTCTCTTAGAATCCCAGACTATAGTGGTGGTTGTGGTGGTTAGTTATTTTACCTGATTGCTTAGAAAGCATAAATGCTTGTTAGTAATCAACCAGGAACCGACGGCTTTAGGTCCTCTCCGAGGGACCAAGAATCGTATAGGCAGAAGACAATAATGAATGTTAGATTCTGTAAGTGAATACTAAGCTGTCGAATAGATTTGATAGAAAAGATATGACACATATTAAGAAATTGGTACAGTTTTTTTCAGAGAGGGTTTTGAACTGAAAAGGGTGACATGTGAATATTGTCCCACATGATCAAATCCATGTTGTTTATGCAGTGTACATGTAGGCCTATTATGTCGTAAATAGCAAATTCATCGCAAACGTTATTTTGTCATTTTCTATTTACTCTTTCAAACAACCAAATGGTACCAACATTCTCTTATACTATATGATCCTCTGTTAGAATATCATGTAAAACAGTTTGTATTGTATCTTGACAAGCTTGTAGTTTTATTACCAGATTTCTTCAGATGGCCTTTAATAGTAGGTGAAAGACTGATGGAATCCAGGTTTGCGATGCCTGTGCAAGAAACAGAAATGTGTAGATCAAGCGTGACAGGTGGTATGTGATTGTTATATTGGAGCAAAGTCAAGGCCGCAATGTGACTGTGTGAATGAATGGTTTGGACGTTTGATAGTAATGTTACTAGAAAAACACATTCTATCCTTCTTCTCTTGGAAATGCGATATCTAACCCTTCATCGTGTTTTCCATCAAAACAGTCACGCAATATTATGATGAGAACCGCGTATCGCTGTCATTTTCATATTGCTTCAGTCACACAACTTAATCGTACTCAAAAGGAATCCCAATCAACCGATTAAGAGGCGCAATGGCTCAGTGGTAGAGCAGTGGTCTTGTTATCGGGAGGTCCTGGGTTCGTAACCAGTCAATACGCTAGTGCCCTTGGTTTCAGTTGGGCAAAACTTGGCGTATATTCTTTTGTTCTGAGCTTGCCCAACAAAGCAGTAAATATTTGCCATATTGTGCCCAACTCTCCTCATCAAAGGCTCCTGATGTGATGTCATCATACGTTGAGCTTTCTATTGATTTCAAAGTTCTTATCCCATCCCTGTCGGGTACACCAGTTTCTATGTGTTTCTACCGACACTTGACGGACACGTGATGTATATTTATGCTTATTACCTGGGATTAACTGCAGTTAATATACACACAAAAAAACATTGCACACGAAGCGTCATTTCGGTTGCGTTATTACCTGCGTTAATAGAGCATGTAAAGGAAATTTAATGCATGCACCAGTGATTCAACGCAATGTTGCGCTTCTGATTTTACATGAACCCTTTGTACGATATCGCTCTCTCAAGCCGCGTCAAAACCCGCACCAGTCGCCGACGCAGTGCTACGTTAGGAATATGACGCCTCGTTTGTTAAGAGATGCATAAATATAACACCATGTTGTTAGTCTCCAGCTTAGTGTGGGTTCCATTTTTTAAGATTTGATATCAATTTTTAGGTTCAGGCCTATTTGCTTCACATTTCACAGAACAGAATTTCACATAAATGACAAAGTTAGAATATCAATGAAATATACTCAAAGTATGACATTATATAATCAAGTCTTTGTAAAGACGTCAAAAGTAATTGCATCAAATAGAAGGTTACACAGGGTGAAATGTGAGGAAATGTGATTAAAAAGCTTAGCATGTAGATTATAGGTTCCCCTAAATAAAAACTAATATTTGATTAAAGAGGCTATTGCGGTGAAGGACGATATCGAGATATTCTGTCATTTGTTGATCTGTTTATTCAAACAAACAAAAAGTGGTACATTCCTGCCTGCATGCAGTTCGTCCTAGATAATCATTATATAGGTTTACAAGTCAAGCGTGCTCAATACCATTGTGGGTTTGTGGCTGTTTCCACGCATTTCCCCTTTTCTGTTGTATGAATCCCATATTCCCCATCTTAAACAACAAACTACCACCAGCAATTTTTACAATACGAGGAAGACCATATGGAGCATGAATCAAGCATCGGGTCTAAATTTTAGTAGAATACGGGCTAAGATCTCTAAAGGGCCTATCTCACTGAGCGGCGAATGCTTGCGAACGTAGCGAATTTGGGGTTTCGCCAGAGTTTGTAAAATGTTGTAAAAGGTTGCAAGAAAGATCGCAAACAGTTTTCTTTGTTGTAAACAGTTTTTCTTGTCGCAAAGAAATTTTGAACATGTTCAAAATTTCTTTGCGAATTTTTTTTCCCGCAAACGTTTGCAAACAGTTGTAAGCGTTTGCAAAACAGTTGCAAGCGTTTGCAAAACAGTCGTAAGCCTTTGCAAACGGTTGTTTAACGGTTTTGCTCTTTGTTTTCGTCAGTTCTCTGTGTTTCGCCAAAGCTAGCGACCACGTTACCATATGGTTTCTTTATAAAATCGACCCATTGAGTACCAGTAGTAAGCAAAAGGTCTCAAACGTTCACAAATGGTGGCAAAGGGTTGGCAAATAGTGGCTAATCTTCGCAAAAACTGTCGCTAACATTTGCTTACTGTCGCTAATAGTCTCCAACTGCCTTTCGCAAACAATTTCGGAGACATTCGCTCAAATGTTGCTAATTGTCGCTAAACGTCACTTAATGTCGCTGATTTTCGCCAACATTCGTCAGAAAAATTGGCGAATCCAAATTCGCAACGTTCGCAAGCATTCGCCGCTCAGTGAGATAGGCCCTTTAGGGCTCGTAACACAAAGATAATTTAACGATTGATGGCTATATATTTGCTATTACCATGATGTCAGATCGATCAATCAATCGTACAATCAATTATTGCTCAGCTTTGTCTAACTCCCAGTTACTGTCGTCGTCATGCTAATATAATGAGCCAATGATGATGTTTTCATCTGGAACTGGAACTGCCATGGTCGGCTCGTTTTCTGAGTGGCGTTGTTAATTTATCTATTATTGATATGCTTGAAATATGCGGCGTTATTTCGATTGTCTTTAGTTCAAACATCCGAAAGGGATGACATTGAAACTTACTTTTGTATCCGGTCAGCATCACCTGGGAAGCGTTTTCATATTCTTGCTAAATCTATGACGTATAAAAAAGTTGCGCGTCACCCCAATCCAAAAGTTATGATAGAAGATTTGTTTCCTATTATTGATATGCTTGAAATATGCGGCGTTATTTCGATTGTCTTTAGTTCAAACATCCAAAAGGGATGACATTGAAACTTATTTTTGAATCCGATCATAATATATGTCAGCATCACCTGGGAAGTTTTTTACAAATCTATGACGTATTAAAAAGTTTCGCGTCACCCCAATCCAAAATTGATGACAGAAGATTTGTTTTCCTTTAATCTTGCATTATTTTACACATAGGCGTACGGGCACATTTCCGCGTAGGGGTAGACGCGAATCATCTTGCAAGAATGCTTTCCTGTTTCTATATTATATAAAAACAAAAATATTAATTTTTGTTGTGGTAATCAACTGTAATATAGTTCAACAAATAATAAACACGTCAGTATATCTCTTATCTCTCTCTCTCTCTCTCTCTCTCTCCTTCCCTCTCTCTCTCTCTCTCTTTCTCCTTCTCTCTCTCTCTCTCTCTCTCTTTCTCCTTCTATCCGTGTTTAGCGTCAATAATCAGGATAGTGCTGTCTTGAACAGTCGTGAAATACGCAATGAAAATATCGAGGTCGGAATTAAACAGGTTTAATTTGTACGAGATTAATGTACGACTCCCATCATTCTCATCAGGCAAGAAATTTCTAAATGGATTACAAATTATAGCAATGACGCGACAGAAAAGGGAAGAAACCGGCGTTTTTTCCTTTTATAATTCCCCTCCCTTGAGAAATTCCGACTCCTCTTTGGCAGCTTCCCTATAGCTAGGATAGCGAATCGAGAATGCGGCGTCGGCCGGCCCAAGGTAGTCCGGTCTATTGTATTCGAGAGTCCGCTGACAATAGATTGGCATGGAGCATATCATGTACGGTGGTGTGTTCATACGGCGGTCGGGAAACGATGTTTCATAATATTTACCCTTTAAGATCGGGGAAGGGATGTTTTGATTGCCAGGCTATGTGCTTACTTTAGGTATGGAGTGGATGTAAGCTATTCATATAATGTTGGAGGGCTATTTTTGCACAGTGAAACAAGTGCTACACGATGTAGGCTATCCATACAATGTTATGACACAGTTTGAATAGGAGTTTCTCATCATGAGGTTTTTGCAACTATAATTGAGAAAAGAATTTTCAGGTTTTCTTAATACCTGTATGTAGTCCAAAAGACATTGATGCTCCCATTTGGACAGGTGAAATAGATAAATGAATAAATAAATATGCGTTTAAAATCATAATGTTATGGTCAATCATTTATCATACCATTGTTAACGGCGATAATAACATGTATAGAGTTTGATGCAACAATAGATTCATGTCAACGCTGACGTTTAAAAAATCATTATGTGCTTATGCTATCACCTAATTAATTAGTCGATAATGAGGTCTATTGGTGATGCTTGGAGGTCCAGCACTTGACTTTGGACGAATGTATTACAGCTTTGTTTATAACAGACCACTGGTTGTCAATTGGCATTTAGACATTGCCTGGTGCCATTTTGTGATATGATTTCTGTAGCAACTGGTTATCCGTATTAAAGATGGTTTGCTCAGAGGCGCATATACCAATTTTATGACTGGAGTGACAAAGAGTGGAAGGACAAACAAACTGATATACACGTGCATTGCTAAGGATACACATTAATAATTCCGTAATCATTTCCTAGCAACAGATGCCTCTGATAACCCTAAAAGCAATTATTGGAAGAAATAGATAACAATTCGTCGCTGTTTTCACGAAGTGACGGTAGTGAAAAAAAATTGCATTCACTTTGCGTTACGATTTTCCTCACTACCGTCACTTCGTGAAAACAAGGACGAATTATAAAAGCATTTCACGTTTTTCATTATACTATATTAAGCCCGATGCGTCATTATTTTGCCTGACGTAAGACTACGTCAGACGTCAGTGACCGACGCGTTGATGATGCGTCATTTTGTGACAGTGACATACTACAAGTGAATCCAAAATTAGCAGTGCTAACATTGGCTCGTTTTATTGACGCATGCACAAATTTCTGTCGTAGGCTTGATTGGCGCAGGTAGTGACGCATGCGTAATGAAACTTTGTTTGCAACTAAACGGAGACTATTTAACTCGTTCATGTTTTTGAATGCGATAATCATCATCTTCCGTAGACAGTCGGGTCGAAACGTCTGCCGTCTGAACGCACACCCACTTGGTGGAATGAAAACGTAGATCCATACACGTGTACTGTAACATGGGTTAGGTCTCAACACCATTGAAATGAATATCTGCCTTTTCTCGTTCCTCGTGTTTTCTGAGGAAATATCACACTGTATGTATGAGCCAAATGCCTGGATCAGAAAAAACTTTGGGAATGATGAAGGACGATGGCGTTGCACATGACTGTTTTCCGCCCTCTCTCTCTCTCTCTCTCTCTCTCTTTCTCTCTCTCTTATAACAATAACAATGATGGTGATATTGACAACTCTCGAAATGTATAACACTGGTCAATGTAGACACAGTCATGTTCAATCAGGAAAGTCCTATGACAATGTAATAATTTCAATATTCATTCGGATATTTGACTCGTAAGAATATTGAATATGAGTAAAGTATGTCGTTATTGAAACGGATTTCATGATGAGCTATCGTGCATGAAGGGGAATCATGTACCCATGTAATTGATGTGGGCACTTTGAATTGGCATACCGACGTGATGAAGGAAAAAGAAGGAAATTACTTGATTGAATACATTCAACCCAGTTTGTAGCCTTAATTTAAAGGTATAAGTCAAACCAAATATGCATATTGCATGTTTTCATTAATACTGAATCATTTCATTTCTTTCTTTATATAAGAATCCAAGGCATCGAAGAAATATTTAATGTTTTGTATATAGCGTTTATAGATCATAGAATTACAAGGATACCCCGGCACAATGTTTTTTTTCGGTCAGTTTTATCATTGTTTGTAACTAATTCGTATTATCGGAATATCTGTGATGATTGATGACTAAAATAATTTTTAAACAAATTAGTGTTCGATTTTAGACAGAATCGAGAAAACTTAAAACATGGCACCGTTCAAAAATGTTGTTCCACAAGTCGGTTAATCGGAAGTTAAACTTTATTTACAAAATCCTCTATTGAGAGATGTCATGGCTTAAAATAGAGATGATAAAAGACTCTTTAGAAGTAAAGATAGACAATCCAGTGGTCCATCCTCCTGTCAACGGAAGTTTCTTTTATTCCTTTCAATCCAAACAAATATTGACATATTGGGTTTTACCTCACATTTTTGAATACTTATGTCGCCAAGGCGTCTCGTGAGCTGTTTGAATATAACATGGTTCTTACATGACGACGTGCGGTTTAATTTGTGCAAATAATGAAGTTTTTAAGCGTTGCTGCAGTCGTTTTGTGGTTTTATAACATTTTGTAGGATATCATACAACACTTAACTTGTGGCAACAAATGGAGTCAATAGCGCTATAATGCATATTTTTAGACAAATTGTCTTTGGCGTATAATCCATATTGGTTAAATTTAGCCTACACCAAGTTGATCATGAAACTTAGTGGCATATCATGGGTGTAGTCATTACGGGAGCGGTCAAATGCTGCGTTTTTTCTGGGGACATGCGTTTTTATTAGATGGACACTGAAGTTTGCTTTCTGCAGCTATCATGCATTAAAATCATTGCACAACATTGGTTGCTATAATTCAAGTTCCATATTACACTTGAAGAGACCGACGTAGGCCTTTTGCCTTGATTCCATATAAAACACGATCTCAACTGTTTTTGAAAAATGAACTCAAATGTAATTTAAATGTACATCCCATAGAAAACATGTTGGGATTACGTAATACCTTATCGTCATGTTCACACATTTCAACTGGTGACGCACAAGCTAATTGAAATTACCTTAGGTTGATTTTTCGGAAGTAGTTGCTATCGTGTTAGAATACAAATTGTTGGAGTTTTATCTTTTTATGATAAGAGTGAGTAAGATCATTATCTGGCTTTACAAAGATGAATATTAACTGAATAAATTAGTTTTTATGTTTTGCAATGGAAAAAAAACTTTGCAAATAGTTCGAATTGTACTGATTCAACTTAATTGACTATATCTGTTTGAACACAACAGAATGTCATTTATCATGTTGTTGTTGTTATATTACGAAAATTCGCCAAAAAGTCCTAAAGCGAGTCGTTCTCGACGTTGATCCAAACATTTAATCTAAACGAGAGCTTCAGTTTCAGTTTTTCATAGAATTTGTAGTGAAGGCTGTGAAGCTCGACCGCAAAGACTTTCGAGAAACAAAATGCCCCCTCCCCCTTGAAATCCAAATGGAATAATTTTAGTGCCCAAGTTCACGATTACGCACTTTTGATTAAAAAAACAAACTTATCTTTGAATTCTGGAGTGAAAAAGCGCCGACCAAATCCTGATTATTTTTTTTTAAATAAATATTTGCCCCCCCCCCCCCTCTTTTGAAAAATCCCGGCTCTGCCCCTGCATCATGAAATAGAATGTTTTGATTCCATCAAAATTATGTCATTCATAGGTAATTATGAATTAGTTTCGATTCACCCAGTCCTTGTCACCCGCCTCATAAATTATGACACGCCCCAGGCTCATATCTTTGACACCAAAAGTGATTTCAGATTTACAAAAGGAATTGAAATAAATTGGCCACAGAGCTACAAAACAGGAATAATTTCTCTATATTAACATGATTAGGGGCTTCGTTAACATTCTTGGATAGGGAAGTTTGACAAAAATTGCCGACGGGCAAAAGCAAATATCTTACAAACAAGAAAAAAAAAGCTGTTACGGTTGATTTCCTTTATCCGTCTTCCCAGGTCCCTTGTTCACTCAACAGACGACAAAGTTACACATTGTGGTTGTTATTCAGGAACCATTACAAGTTCAAGTTCAAGCTTTATTTATCTTTCTTTTATAACACACATTACAAATATGACATGAATATAACAAGTTGACAGAATATGGCGTTACAGTAGAAAGATGAGGTAACCTTGGTTGAAAGCAAGGCTTGTGGAATTAAGTAGCTTATGAGTATGTCCTTAATGAACAAACTCGTCAGATAAGAATACTGCATACATTAAAATGCTTACAAGCTAAAATAACTAAAGAACTGAGAAAATATAAACATAAATAAGTATAATAAAATCTACTGACTACTAAATAATGGCTATAAACAAGAGAAGCAGGGAAATACTACGAGCAACAGGACAAAAACACGGTAGAGGGAGAGAGAGAGGCAAAACAACAAGACTGAAACACAGACAAAAACTAAACAAGACAGACACATGAATAGATGTGAGTCACGTTGAATCTTCTTTCGAGAACCATTGTTAATAAAAACCACTCATCTCGTCCTCCGAACGATTACATAAGAACATCGGTCTATACAAGTCTGTCACGTATTTGCAAACAGATCTTTAAATGGAAGGAGGTTGAGGTGCTATGTCACAAATCACCCTCTCCCTTTCGGCGATTCCCCTTTTATTCACAAAGTGCCAAGAGCAGAGCACCTACTCTTATTTGACACTACCACAATTCTTAAAGCATTGAGCAGCATATACAGATCTGTCAGTTTCTGGCTGGTTTTTTTTTTTTTTTAAAATACTACGAGCAACAGGACAAAAACACGGTAGAGGTAGAGAGAGAGGCAAAACAACAAGACTGAAACACAGACAAAAACTAAACAAGACAGACACATGAATAGATGTGAGTCACGTTGAATCTTCTTTCGAGAACCATTGTTAATACAAACCACTCATCTCGTCCTCCGAACGATTACATAAGAACATCGGTCTATACATGTCTGTCACGTATTTGCAAACAGATCTTTAAATGGAAGGAGGTTGAGGTGCTATGTCACAAATCACCCTCTCCCTTTCGGCGATTCCCCTTTTATTCACAAAGTGCCAAGAGCAGAGCACCTACTCTTATTTGACACTACCACAATTCTTAAAGCATTGAGCAGCATATACAGATCTGTCAGTTTCTGGCTGTTTTTTTTTTTTTTTTGTCCATATACAAATTCAAATACATACAAGAATACAATTGATGAATATAATACAAATCAAGAATTAGAAACGAGTGATGCTCTATTTAGAGCCATTATTAAAATGGCTCTGTACTTCCTCGAGGTCCAAGTACTGTGAGCGGTTCGAGTACAGAGCATATTGCAGTCTCGTAGTGCATCCATTCAGGGGGCAGTGACGTCATGGGGGGGGGGGCACCATAAATATTAGTTGAATGAAATAGAAGAGATCAAGGAGACCATACATGGAGGGGAGGGGTGTGAGAGGGGGTCGAACCATCTTCCTTTCAAGTTGTTTTTACCGTTTCTCCTCTTTCTCTTCCAATTTGTTCTTTTTAGTCTTTTTTTCTTCTTCCTTTTAGTCTATTTTTGGCAATTTTTGGCAATTTTTGCTTCCTTTATGTTCATTTAGTCGTTTTCTGCCTTTTTTGCTTTCTTTGCTTTTTTTTTTTTTTTTTTGTCTTCTTTCCTTCCTTCTTTGCTTTCTTCATGTTCTTTTTGTCTTCTTTCCTTCCTTCTTTGCTTCATTTGTGTTCTTTTAGTCGTTTTTCTGCCTTTTTTGCTTCCTTTATGTTCTTTTAGTCTATTTTGCTTCCTTTGTGTTCTTTTAGTCTTTTTTGTGCCCTTTTTTGCTTCCTTTATGTTGTTTTCCTCCTTCTTTTCCTCCTTCTTCTCCTCCTTCTTTTCCTCCTTCTTTCTTCCTTCTTTCTTCCTTCATTGCTTCCTTCATTGCTTCCTTTGCCCGTCCATAGCTGCACCACTATTGAATGCAATCTGAAAGTAGGTTTATCTATATTATATTTGCTGTCTCCGTGTACATCTTATTAAGATGTACACGGAGACAGCAAATTAGGTCTTCACAGGCGACCTTGGGGATATTATAATGAGGGAAAATTAGATCATTTAGCCGAGATTGCGATGCTTATTATTAGTCCAATTTCTCCCATTGTCTATTCATGAATATCTTCTCCTCCTTCTTCGCAAAGAATTCCTAGTTTTGTAATATCCTGTTCTCGTCTTTTTCCTTCCTGCATATTGAAATATTTGTTTCTTTTTATAATTCAAGCTATTTTTGCTTGATTCAAATGTACGTTGAGATTCTACTTCTGTAACAAGGTATTTGCCATTCGAATTTCGTGTTAATTTGTACGATGTCAGACGCACTGGGCCTGGGGAATTGACTAACGAGGTGGGTCCCCTCTGCCATTGACTAGTTCAACAAGAGATCCTTTATATCCACCTTTAGTCACAATAAGCCATGCAAAATATCCAAAGGTAAATACAACAATTGGAGATCACCAGAGTTCAGTTCTCTGTCGTGAGGAATAGAACCGCATTCTCCTCTTGTCGAATATTTCCATGATTTTGAGTGATGGCGAAACCCTGAAAATTTGCATAGTGGTTGATGATTGACAAGCCAATAATCAATCATAGCGGCGTTTCACGAGACCGTTATTAAGTACAAGTTCGTCGACAACCCATTGGCACGCGTGTGTTGAATTTAAAGCGTTTCTATGGGATGACGGTGAACTTATTCTTACGACGATTTCGTGAAACAATGCCATGGAACCGCGTTCAATCGTGAGTGGTTTAGAGGGGTTTATTTGGAGTCTGAAGGGGGAGAGTGGTGAGGGATGGGGCGGAAGAAGGGGGGGGGTTACCTCCCTTTCAACGGAAGGGGCTGTCCCCTCCTCAAGGAGTAAGGGGGTGGTTGGGTAGTTGCCTCACTCCAAAAATGAGGAGGGGGTGACGGATTCAGGAGGGGGTGTTTCCCTTTAAACAAAAATGGTTGCATGCCCAATCAAGAAATAAGGGACTAGTTGGTAGTTTCCTAACTTCAAAATTGTATTCAATTTAAGAGCTCCGATAGTTCCTCATGTCCCTTTTGATAGTTGTGATCACCAGTGACGGGTTTACTTTATTGCATTCCAAGACAGTCAACAGGTTGCATGTTGATCCTGCGTCCGCTAAACCTCGAGCATTTCGTATAAAATAAAAGAAGACCATCTATTTTGTTCAGATTTTCGATTTCTTTCAGATGTAATGCTGTTGACACGTAATGTGTAAAACAAACTTTCGAAGGCGTCACCCACTAGTATATACCCATAACGACTTTTGAAAGCTTAAAGGTAGGCGTTACTACTGCAGCTAGAAGGGATTAGACCACACAGCGAGCCAGCGAGGTCATTGTGACAGGTGGCTATCTCATTAACTCAGCTCTCATTTAACATAAGAAAAAGAGGATCATGGGGGACCAACAGGCACCGATTCGGGAAGTTTTCTATATAGAGGGAGCAAGTAGCTACAAGTAGGACAGTGTGCCTTTAACTAGGATCAACAGGAACAACTCGAAACAAATCTACAGATTGGGAAAGGATTTTACTCCTTTTCACTCCTTTCTTCGCCAAACAGAGAAGGGTACTGTGTCTAAGGTCATGAGCCAATCCAGCCATATTACGAATACAATCCCGCTTCGCAAATACCCTCATCATTAGCACAGATTTGAGATCACAACTTCAGAGAAAATATTGATTTAAACCATTGTGAGGGTAGAATCACTGACTCTTTCAACAGGGCATGACAAAAAAATATAAAAATCAATAGCCAAAAATGACTTTGGCGCACTTTGGTAAATGCTCGGCTGCGTCAACATCAAAAACTTGACCTCGGGTTGAGTTTTCCAAATTTTCTTTTGATATTCTTCTTACTCTGACTTTGCAGTTTCATACCTTATGCTACGGTCACAAAGGTTCGTACGAACGATAATTTCGTACGAATCTCCCATGTTTTTCCATTGTCTTCCCGAATTTCCATTGTCTGAAAATCGTTCGTACGGCGTTCGTAGCAGTTCGTAATGGCATTTGTGACCGAGGCTTTAGTCGCCGCAACGTCAGACCGAATCCAAAACCGAATGATTCTTGGCCATTTGGTTTAATGTATTTTTTCTTCGGTCTTTTTGCCTGTTCTCGGTCTGGTGTCGGTCTTGTGGTTTGACCGAGGTTTGACTGCCAGCCCGACTCCAAACCCATTCCAACCCAGGTCGCCATTGGGGCATGTATTGTTGTTGTCGATGAGAAACGACAGAATTATTATTCACACTGCTATATCTACAGGAAATGGACTAAAAACCGACCGATTCTTGACCAATAGTTGGTTGAATGTAGATTTTTATTTTATTTGTTCGGTCTGTGTCATCTTGCCGTTGGTGATGTTAAGCTACGGTCACAAAGGTTCGTACGAACGATGCGTTCGTACGAATCTCCCTGTTTTTCCATTGTCTTTCTGAATTTCCATTGTCTGAAAATCGTTCATACGGCGTTCGTAGCAGTTCGTAATGGCATTTGTGACCGAGGCTTTAGTCACGCTACCAGACCAGAGCCATCTATACACAGAGTTTAACCAACGCAGTTCGAGTTGGACACAATATGATGACTGCTGCTTTGTTGGGCAAGCACAAAACAAAATAATATACGCCATTTTGTGACCCAATGAAACCAAGTTGGCCAAACTCTGTGTAGATGGCTCTGAACCAGACCGACGCTAAACCGACCAATTCTCGGCCATTTGAAGCAATGTAATGTTTTGTTCGGAGTGTTGTCGGTGTGTTGTCGGTCTGGTGTCGGTCAGTTGTCGGTCAGTTGTCGGTCTGGTGTCGGTCTGGTGTTGGTCTCGTTGGTGTGACCGAGGTGTCGCTTTCCCTCTCACGGGTCGTCTCGTTTGATGAACTCTTGGCGGAAATGAACTCAGTCAAGTTGTAAAGCGATTCCACAAGCAGGAGTCATTAGTTTCCCTATATTCCCTTTATCGATTCCGATCAAATACAATTTCCAAATTATTCAAAGTGGTTCTACGTCGCGATGTCACCTTGTTTTAGAATAAGATAATGAAGTCTTGGATCAGATATGATAAGATAAAAGTGCATTTTATCCGTTAAGTTGAATGAAGGCCATAGTAAACAATTATTAACCATTTATATTTATAAAAAACTAACCAACTAACCAATCCACATGCTTTACATGAAGTTCTTTTTATCCCGTTCCCAAGATTGATAAGCAAGTAGATACGATAACAATTCTCTAACAATGCCGTTATGTAAGGACGATAATTATGCAAACAAACGTGAGAGTTTAGACAGCATTTCCATCGTCCGTTAAAGGTAAAGACCAGTATTGGTAACGCCCCAATTTCAAAAAATGAAATGGAAGCTCTCATTACCAATCATGTGAAAGAATATGTTTTGACTAATACATGATGATAAAAAATTTGCCGGGAAACCGCCTACTAATTCATATATTTGGTAAATTTGTTTCTCTCATGGTCCTGTGAGAGATATAGGGTAGTCCCATATACATCTTTCTGTGTATAGTGCTTGTAACTTTACGAAGAATGGGCCAAATTTCTTATCATTTTGATGATGCCAGAACCTTGCAGATGCTAGATGCTAGATGATCAACCTTTTCTGATCGATTCCACAACGTTTCTTTCACAATTCAATCGCATGACCACAACTGGTCTTTACCTTTAAGAACACTTATGACAACCAAGCAAAGTAGGACCAAATAGTGCGAGCAAAGTCCAGCATCCAGGGACATCTTGCCTCAAGACAGTTGCGTTTAATAAAACGCAATCCTCAAATTGGCAACGTTATTTCCTTCCCAACCAATCGGGATCACGAATTTGTGACTGAAGTTGAATGTTTGAGTTGCTTTACATTAATCTGTTTGAAAGAGACATCTTCTTCTTCTTCTTCTTCTTCATATTGAATTCCTCCGTTTGGCAAAGAACAGAACTCTGCTTGAGCACATGTTTTCAGGAAACAGTATAGCACTGTCAGAGATAGCCTCTATAATTATAAGAAACACGAGAAAAATGCGATACGGAAATAAAGTTTTAAGAGCTTTCCCTGGTTAGACAAAAGTGAAAACTTGAAACTATTGAATCTCCAGGCGACGGAGAATAATCATGATTACGTTTCGTTTTAAAAAAAGGAGCTCGAAAGAAAAACGGGAATCGGAAATCCTGACCGAAAAGTCATGTTGCCGAAATTGCCATAAGTCATATGAATCACAGATATGATTGCCCTAAAATATGCCTTATAATAGCCTCTTGTCGGTGCCCTCGCGCTGTTGGAGTCTCTAAATTCTGACGAGCGAAGCGAGTCAGAGAAACCGAAGCGCCTCGGTTTCTCTGACTCGCTTCGCTCGTCAGAATTTAGAGACTCCAACAGCGCGAGGGCATCGACAAGAGGCTAGCCTTATAATGGCTCTTGAGTTGGTTGTACTCGTTCAATTATTGTCACGTTTCTTTGCTGCTTCATCAACAAACAGTCTTTGTTTGAAACTCCATTTGCAATCGTTATTATAAACCACTTTGTCAAATTAAGCAATTGACTTTACCGAGGGAGTTTCAGTTTTTCCAGAGATAACAAAAAGTTCTCTGTGGACTCATGGGCTCAAAGGTCTCTTTTGATAGGATACTTCATAAGCTACTTGTATCTCTTCATGTTATGGACATGTTTGCGAATTTGAGATTAGCTTTTAATGGTCTACATAATGTAGACATATTTTGTTTGTCTCTTTGACATTATGACTGTATCAGGGCCCCGTCTTATAAAGTGTTGATATTAATCACAACTTATTTGCGATTGATATAAATCGCAACTAAGTACATAAAAAATAGGGGAATGCAAACTTGCGTATTGTATGGATTTGGATCAATCGCAACTCTTTATAATACGGGGCCCTGATTTCACTTTGTGTTTCCCAAAGTAAGTTTTTCGAAAATATGTTATCGCCTTTTTTTCTTCTCCTTTATTTTGTTATTGTTCATCAATATTATGGAATTGACTTCACATGATGTCTTCGTAAATGTAGGGCAGGTATTTCGTTTTCTCAAATATTCACACCCCTGCTATTTACGTCTTTCCTCCTTTCATTTTATTTCAAAGTATGCGTGTTTCTGGTCAATTTTCATACTTGAAATATGTTTCTGAATAGCTCTATATGCACCGTACAGTGCAAACAGATTAGAGATTCTGAATTCTTTCGACACAATAACGCAAAATCTTTAAATTAAAAAAAAATCATATGCGGGCAATTTTATGAGTATTGCACGTCACCTATTGAAATTTTGCGAACATGACAATGACTTATCACGTAATTGGAACATGATTCCCATAGGTAGTCGATATCATGTTAAAATTGCCCTTGACAATTATGATTACTCCGAAGTCCTTGAGATTTAAATCTTGTTTGTTTTTGTAAAAGTGATCTGTGTTTAACAAGCTGTGCTTTTTTACAGACCACTCTTTTCCACATTTTCAATGTCTTTAAAACGTTCTTATTATTCTTCATGAATTTATTCTTGTTGACGATGAACTTGTTGTTACTGTTCATGAATGCATTTTTTTTTCATGTCAGTGGAAATAAATAAATAAATCTTGAATCTTGAATATTGAGATCGTGTATAACGATTGTGCGTTGGATATCAGTGGTGCGTGTAGTATGTACATCTATCAACAACCTTGAAAGGTTTCAAATATAGTTTCATTGTTTCCTCAAGATTGTCCAGATCGTATGGTTGTTGTATTCAATTTAATCTACGGATGATTTGACGTGTAAACCCCAGAGATAAAAAAAAAAAAAAACGCAAAAATATTCCTTTGTTAAGTGAAAAGTTGTACATACCACAAAAAGCTCAGCAGATTTTAGACCATGATTGGGGCACGATCATATCTTATTTTTCCCTGAAAACTATTATATTTAGAATAGTTTTAACTGTTTCTAATAGAGCGCATTGCCAGTTTACAAGTAACCTGCGAAAGCGCATACAGTGTTATTAACACGGTTACTGTTCACCTCTCGTTCGGGGACGGAGCATTCCGGATTGCGTTCAGATTGTTAAGATAGTAAACCCTAATATGTAGTTTACGATTGTACAGGTTTACCTACAATTTTATTAAAGGTCTGCCCAACTAACTTATGAATACCATTAGTAACTAAACAGGAAGCACTTGTGCATGAGATATAACGAACTGCTTTAAAAGAAACTTGCTAGAAAGATTTAAAAATATACCCCTGTTGTTTTTTGCTTCCTGGTTGCGTTTTATGAAACAAATTTGACCAATATTGTGTGAGTAATACACACAACAAATTGACACTTTTGGAATTATCTAACGGTTTAAAAGTGAGTTGTGTAAGTGAATGTCTTGATCCGTAAGTATTTGTAGGTATGTTTTTTTTATACCGTATTCAATCATTGGGCGATATAATGGTTGGCTGCACACTATCCGAAAATAACATATAAATTACATTTCTGAAAGGATAAGAATTTCACAAGGTTGTTACCATTATTATTCACAAAGATATTTCGTCATATTTAAAAATAGGTAGGAATAGTTATAGAGCTTTAAGAACGGGTACCAGGGTAGCGGGGATTTGAAGTAGATGTCGCTTTTCTTAAAGAAAATGAGTAAGTACTATAAAACGAGCTGACTCAGGGCAGGTAATCCGTTTTTTATTTCCGCACCATACACACCTGGCGAAAGTGAGATTTAAGAAATCAATGTCTGCTAGCCCAAGGCTTTTGTTTTTGATTCCCCTCTCTCTTTCCTCCTTCATACACGTTGGTATTTTGATCCTAAATTACCACTTCCACGGCGGTATAATATGGGTATGAGGATTGGCGTGATGAAGTAAGCGTGCAGATCATGATACTCTATAGTGATGACGTCATTTTATCGAGTATTCCTTCACGCCGATTTTATGATTATGAGATGTTTTATTAGATATTATTACCTCCTCAGATGTAATCACCTACTCAGATATAATCATATTATACTCAAGTACTATATGACTTCAATTTATGTATTATCTCTTACTGCTAAATTAGAGCTTAAAGACACAAACTGTTAAGACAACAAGACTATAACTATTCCTATATTAGCGAGTATTCTTCCTTCACGCCGATTTTATTGTTATTTGAGATATATGATTAGATATAATCATCTCCTCAGATATAATCATATACTCAAGTAGTTTATGACTTCAATTTATGTTTTATGGTATGGCTTTACCATCTTCTACTGCTACATTACGAACTGTTAAGACAACAAAACATATAACTATTCCTACCTACTTTTGATTATGTTGAAATATCCTGATCGCGTTTCAATATAATTTTATACTCTGTATTGTTAATCTGTATTGGTTATTATCGGCTTTGAGATGTATGGTTAGATATAATCACCTCCTCAGATGTAATCATATACTCAAGTAGTTTATGACTTCAATTTATGTTTTATGGTATGACTTTACCATCTTTAACTGCTATATTACGAACTGTCAATACAACAAGACATATAACTATTCCTACCTAGTTTTTGATTATGTCGAAATATCCTGATCGCGTTTCTGGTGTACGTCTTTGCTTCCTGGTTGCGTTTTATGAAACAAATTTCTGTAATATTAATCTTTATTGGTTAATAATACTTGGAAACCGAAACCTAATTCTAATGTCAACCCTTAACCCAAGATCTAACACTTATTCTAAAAATAACCCTTACTCTATTCTAATAGCTTGACCCTGAGTCCTCAGTCACATTTTGTAATGCCTAAAATAGGTTTATGATCAAGATTGATACAAAATCATGTATATTCATTAACAAATATTAATGAATAATTATGAGGTGGTCATTAATTTATTGCATAAGTCATGGCCTTCAGTTGCCCTCCTACGTTTTGAAAATTTGCAAGCAACACAGCACCAATTTACCCATGGTGTGGCTGTCAGGTGAACGTGCAACGTACGGCCTGTTACAAGGAAGTAAAAACACCACATTGCATTCCACCCATAGTGTACTTCATTTCAGGCATTAAAATAACCCTAACAAAGCATTCAAATCGTATCATGATTATGTAACAGTACAAAGGGGACTGGTCCAGTACGTGGATAAACGCGTTTGCTTTGAAAAGAAAAGAAACCCGGTAATTTCTTTAGACGGTATTTATAAGGAAGGAAAAAAGACGCCCCCAAGGTTGTCTTACAACAAAAATAGCAACAAAATTACCCCTGTTACGCCGTAGAGACCGACACGAGACCGACAACAGACCGAGCAAATAATAATCTACCCAAATTGCCAAGAATTTGTCGGGTTGATGTCTGTTTGCATCGACTTTGGGGGAATGACTTATTGACTTATTATGATTTATTCTTATTTGTATCATTATAGTGCTCACAAATGTTTTCACCAAGTATTTCACTGCTCAATAGGCCAGAGAAATGTTGTAAAAAATGTATTTTCCCGGTACGGAATTGCCCCAAGGTCTTTTCATCAATTTTGATATCGTTTGTCATCGTCCTAACCTTTATAGTTCTATGTTGACCCCTGACCTAATTTTGGATGAAAAATAAGAGTACAATACTTGGCGCCAAATTTAGTGACAATGATCTCTCTTTATTTATCTTTCATTTCGCAAAAGAACGTGATGTGTTTTCATAAACTTTGTTATTGAGCTAAAATCGGCCATGCAGTGTATTATTCGAGGGGGGGGGGGTGGATTATGACATACTTTTGTAGTTACGACATATCTTTTCGAACAGAAAAATAGGAAAGGAGACAAATGGGTATATGGTAAGTATCAGGATAGAGAGAGAGAGAGAGAGAGAGAGAGGGGGGGGGGGAGAGAGAGAGAGAGAGAGAGGGGGAGGGGGAGGAGGAGGGGAGAAGTGTGAGGGGGGAGGAGAGAAAGTACGTGATGGAAAGTGAGACGGAGGTAAGCTCAAATAATTACAGAAAACACCAAATGGGATTTTTTAACCTCAGCAGAACATTGTTTGTATTTGGGCATGGGGAGGGGGGGGGGGAGGATGTGCGTGTGTGTTTTTGGGGACGGGAGGGGGTGTGGCTACGAATACATTCGGTGGAACGTGAAATTTGCTTCAGGTTTACCAATTACCTAAATCACATTGACCAGTTTATTTCGTGTGGTAAAGAATTTCACTTAAAGATGTCATACTAAAAATTGTATGCGATATATTATCAAACATTATTTACCATTTGACATTTTTCACCTGACAAGAAAATGTCACACTTATAATTTTCATTTAAAGGTAAAGACCAGTAATGGTCATGCGATTGCATTGTGAAAGAAACGTTGTGGAATCGATCAGAAAAGGTTGATCATCTAGCATCTAGCATCTGCAAGGTTCTGGAATCATCAAAATGATAAGAAATTTGGCCCATTCTTCGTAAAGTTACAAGCACTATACACAGAAAGATGTATATGGGACTACCCTATCTCTCTCACCAGACCATGAGAGAGATAAATTTACCAAATATATGAATTAGTAGGCGGTTTCCCGGCAAATTTTTTATCATCATGTATTAGTCAAAACATATTCTTTCACATGATTGGAACTAATGAGAGCTTCCATTTCATTTTTTGAAATTGGGGCCTTGCCAATACTGGTCTTTACCTTTAATAGTTGATACAATAATTTAAACTTTATGTTATATGTTAGATGTTTTAGATTGGTTATCTTATTTGTTTAGGCGACAGTGGCGTATCATTAGCGTATCCCATATAGGGTTGCTGGCGAACGCCTAGCCCCTCCCCCGTTTTACAAAAACAACTTGCCACTTACGGTATGGTAGATAATGGCACGTAGGGTTGCCCCCTCCCCCTCCCCCCCTCCCCGCGATATCACGTCACTCCTGTGTGTGAACTTCACTGTATGAACTTTATTTTGATTTATGATATATAGTGTGGCTGATTCATAAAGTTCTAGCTCCTTTTATTTTTACTGAATTTTGATTTATATCTGTCAGTCTCGTGACATGTGAATCCAGTCACGTTTTGTATATTTCAACATGTTTATGTTAGGCATATCATCAAACAGGTCCATTGTCCAGGTAGACTCGTACCCGATCAGAAAGAAATTCAAACAAGATTTGATCTTATCTTCCATAATATTACATGAATGAAAAGATAATCCGCGGCACACGTGTTTTTCATTCGCGAATGGAATGTACGAATGCACTTTTCAAAGGTGAGACAACGGTTATATCAAGTAGGTAATGGACCAGTTCTGTTCCATATAGGAAGGGGCGTCTATCTAGTTGGTTGTTAACAAAAAATCATCATCATCCCGTCAAAAATATGAAATATTAAATTGAAATATTACAGCGATTCTTAGGAATGCAAAAAAGGGAATATTGTTTAATAAATATTCTTGTCGTTTTTATTCTCTCATAAGTCCATATCTAAGGTAGAAAGCAAAATGTATATTGATAGACCTATGAATTTGCCCTTGGGTTTGTGCGGTAATGGCTAGTTCATAACTACCTCTTAAACGTCGACCAAGCGGGGCTTTTAAATATCCATAATTCCCAAATGGCGTAGCGAGGGTCTAGTCATGGGAAAGGGGAGGGGGGGGGGCTCTGATCATACAAGGAAATGAAAAATGAGCAAGTAGAATGGGAGTGCTAGTCTGAGAGAGGTTGTGTTACCTATGTTCTCGTGTTCTCCCCCTCTGTCTCTTATCTATTTTCTACTGTTGCCATTTGACTAGATCGAGGGGCGTGTGCCCCGGTGCCCCCTCCCACGTTTCGCTTTTCCACTGGGTAATGCCTAGACAACCAGACGTCTCATTGGATCGCCGATTGATAATCCAAATAATTGCGTTTTCTGAATTGGATTACTGTCGAATAATTGCGCGTAGATTCGTCGAATTAGGCGATCATCACGTCCCACCAATCCTATCATTTGCCAGCTCAGCAGGGGATAACCGATTCGGATGATTAAATTATCTGGATTTAAATATTCATGAAGGAGTTTTTCTGTAACCTCTCGAGTTTACTGTATACGTGATGATTGCACATGATTGTAGTGCATGTACTTAACCTGAACTGGTTGATGACGAATAGGTGCTATATAATTATGGGAGTCGCTCATGAATAAATCATATCGAAATCTAAATTTACCCTCGTTGCTGTATTCATAGAAATATAAAATGGTGGATTTGTGGACTTGTGGCTACAAATAGACTGACATATCCGAAAAAAGTCTTCCAAAATGGATGAGATTTAAAGGGTCTTGTAATATCTCGAAAGTCTTATATCATTAGACTGTAATCAGTTGGTGCTGGGATTTAGTTTCTTAACGTGTTTTGCTACGAATTTTCTGGTGGAGTCCTATTGATTAAGAATTGATGACTAATAATAATATCCAATTATCTTCATGGTGCACTTGGTAAAAGATCTGGTGCGTGAATAAATGGTTATAAGGCGATCATCCAAAAGTCTTCATAGACGTTACGTTTATTCTCAAAAAGGGCCTCTGTCTTTAAAATCACACTAAACGAGAAATAGATTCAAACGCATTTCCCACTTTTCTCCCCTTTTTTTTTTAAAAGGAAAACCCAACCCACATTGATTGAAAGGTTTATACCGTAATCTTGTATCAATTTGCTTTTTATACGCATGTCGGTAGGCTGCCATTAAGGTTTTCCATTGTGATATGTGCGAATCATTCCTGCGAAATTCAATTTTGGTACAGACTTTCGACGGATAAAATGTGAATGAATTCAATTACAATACTTTGGAGTCTCTAAATTGAATTACGGGTGGATTTTGTTATATGTATATAAGGTATACCATGCTGTGTTTTAACAAGGTTTATAGTTTGGAATGGAGACTCTTTCAACGCAATCTATCGTACTAAGATTGGGCATCAATGGAGAAGCAATGAAAATTATTTATTATGTTTGTAATATTTCTATTTTTACTTTGTTTTATCAACAGACGACAAAGCCTTGCACATGTCAAATAGTGAGAAATGTGTCAAAATTGTAAGATATAAAGATGATATGGTTGACGATGATGCTGATACGTTTCCTCAATGGTTGACATGTGGGGGGGGGGGGTGATTGAAATATAATCAAATCGACTGCAAGCTCTAAAGGAGCGTTGCAAAAAAGAACAGTAGAAGGAGATGTTAGACCAAATATCCAAGGAAATGTGACAGGTATGACAAGAGTTACAAATTATCTGACCTCTTTTTTGAATAAGTTCGTTTGTAAATGGTTTGCCAGCAGAGATTGATACGATTTGAAACTATGATATGTAACATGCGAGAAAAATCTGAAATGATCTTAGTTTCATATTGTTTATTGCAGCCCAGTTGGAGTTCGACATTCTTTGCTTATTTTTCAGCAGTTGCATCTGTTCTATAAGAAAATTGCGAGGTAGATATCTGCTGTCTTTGGTTTTTAACATTCGTCGAAGATTTCCTTGTTTTCTGCGCGAATTTTATTTTTTCATCATCACCAGAAGTAAAAAGCCTTAAATAAAGAAAGGGCCAAACTGCACAACAGAATACATTAATAATGAATTCATTTTGAATGAAGAATCACAAAATAGAGCTCGCATACGGGATGAGATGTCGCATTCGAAAAAAAATTAAAACCATCTTAATAATAGGCATTCTTCTCAATTGGAATTCGAACTTCAACTCGTCACCATGGAGAACAATTCTACTTGGAATACCAATTTTAATTTGATCTAATTACCCTCATGTTATTCTCTCGCTGGTAGGCATGATGAAGCATTGTATATGGAATCACAGAGCCTGTATAATAATTTGAGAGTATAGGGCAGATTAAGTTCTAAACTCATCATCGTGAAAATTTAAGTAATAGTGGAGAATGGAAATTGCATATAATAAGTGTTGCTAGGTTGGACAATCCATAATGCTGTCATATCTAGCAACCACTAATATATGCAATTCGCATTCTGACTATTTAGATAAATTTATTCGTAATGAAAGGTGAATGAAATAATCGTATCTAGGCGCTTCACAAAGGCATAATTATGCATAAATTTGGTTACATGACGAAAATGTCCTATAAATTTTCGCCTTAGAAGAACATTTTTGAAGATCCATACACTGGAAAAGAGTTGTGGGAAGTGGGAAATGAAAACAATTATTTTTGTCATGCAGCTTCCCATCACATTTCCATCAGCTACAAAAATCACTGTATGGTACCGATTCAACAAATAATAATAATGGTTCTCTAATATTGATATGGAATGGTCGATTCCAGTTTAAATGGTGAAAGGGCTATAGGCTACAGGGTACGAGACCGTCAGCTCACTAGGTATAGACAACTCACAAGTTCTCAAGTCTCGTAGGCTGTCGGTATACGGGGATGTCCCGGAATGGGCTCTTTGCTCTTTGCTATGTGACTTAGCAGTCGTAACAATATATGTAATAACGCTCGTGGCTAATTTCTCCCCAGTATTTTTAAGAGTGATCGGTAGAATTCATTTCCTAGTATTTCAAAGCTGCCGTGCTATAGCTAAAGTTTAACGATCGCGTCTGACTGGATTTGATTCAAACCTGTCCCTTCTCTGAACTTGATAAGCCATTCAACATAACATGCGAACATAGCAGCTTTAAATATCTCAATTCATCGTAAAATCCGTATCATTCAGCTTAATCTGACAGTTTCAATTTATTCAGCTTTCAACTTTGCCATCTTGGCCCGTCTTTAAACTATACTTGCCCTTCCACCTGAATATCAAACATAATTTAGAAACGATCCACATTTTCATGTCATTCAAGGCTGTTTATGATTTTCACTATTTTCATATTCATTTAACTATGTCCTCTTTGTAATGTCATTCAGTTTATTACATAACAAATATTAATTCACTATTTTACCATTATATTTTGTGAACTCTATTTCCCACATTCCTTGTTATTCAACTACATCGTGAGCTTGTCCTCGCAGTGAACCCTTCTCGACATTTGACCTCATGTCGCGTAGAAGGGGACGCAGGGGGCACGTGCCCCCTCACTGAATGAGTTATAGACAAACAACAAGACAAGTAGAAAGGGAGAGGGGGGGGGGAGGGCGAGGACATAAGGCGATAGGACCGTTTACTCTAACAAGTGGTAGTGTAAACTCGTATATTATTCACACTGTCTGTGCCTCCACCCCCCCCCCCCCCCTTCTTGCCAGTGCCTCACCATATAATGGCTGGACCCACACTCCGCCTCTGGTCATTTGTGTGAACATATCGATAACAAGAATATACCCCCTTCTCGGTCATTACCTGTCATAATTCATTAAAATGTATGAATCTACGAAGCGATTAGTTTTACAAGACGAGATCTGCCGCATCTATACTTGAATAGACTCGATATTCAACACTTTACCCTTTTTACTAAATTTATAATGCAGTCTGGATTAGATCACTTTAGACTACATTTTATCTTATCATATAATCCAGTATAAAATCATAATCTGCGTAGTAAACGAGTTTTCCACCACAACCAAATGCATCCACCCTTTGAACTGTAAATGATATACAACACCTTATTTGTTACGGTCAATCAGCGTCAACAATAATCAAATTAGGAAAGGTATAGCTTCATTTTTCAGGATGTCAAGGGAAACGAAGGTCATTCGATCCCTTGTACCCCCTGCATGTGGTCGAATCAACAAAACAGTGAAATAATTCAAGATTCTTTTACATAAACAACAATATGGTGACGTGGCTCACCCGTTCCGTTCTGGATTTAAAAACAAATTGGAAAACTAAATGGCGGCTTGGAAATGGAACATTTTTTATATAATCCTTGAATTACTGACATTAAGGCGAATGTTCCATGGGTAATAACGATGAACAGGTGTAAATGTGTTCCGGTTGTAAGATATCTCTAGCTCTTGAGACAGTGTAATACACAAACCGAATTATTATCTTCAGCCCTCTACCAAACACTATACCTGACGGTGTACCCTAACCTAAAACCAAGTTGAAACCCTAACCCTAATACCTCAGTCACACTGCCAAACCGACTGATTATTTGCCATGGGGGGTAATGTCATTGTTTGTTCGGTCTGGTGTTGGACTGGTGTCGATCTGGTGTCGATCTGGTGTCTGGCTGGTGTCGGTCTCGTTGGTGTGACTGAGGTAGAACCTTATATTTGAGGAAATAAAACCCCGGAGCAATCCTCGCAGGAGTGAATGTCCTCTAAACCTGTATTCCTGGAATTGTGTAGGGGACGTCACGTACCAATGTCGGCGTATAACATTATTCCGTAATTTAATTTGTATTCTAGATTGCATTAGTGGGATAAATGTGCAAATATGCTTTAAAGAACATGTTGATTTGCGAACTTAACCATGCACACATTTGACACCGTTCCCGTTCTTAACATAACAGTGATTCTTCATATTTGTTATCGTAACATTGAATGTGCTCTTTGCGTGCGGTCGTTACAATTACCAACCCAACACACTTTTGTCAGCACATTCATAATTTCTGTCGTCTTCTTTTCCTTTCGTTCGGAAATTGATGTCTACATCCCCTCCCCCTCAATGAAAAGTATGCTATCGACGCCTATTACACAGTGATGTCATCTCAGTGGTTGGGTCTTGTTAATTATCCTCCATCTTTCTCTGGCCCTGTTTGCGAAAAAAAATCACGGAACATTCAATGCTTAGTATGGTGCTTAATGTATCAACATTACTGAATAATGTGCACGATGATATATGCATTTCTTATTTGCTATAAATCTGTTTGTGCAGGAATATTATAGTAGGGCTACTATCAAGGTTTCTGTTATTCCGTTCATGTTTTCATTAGTGCATGAGCCCCCCCCCCCCCCCACAGAATGAACTTGAAATGGGAGTGTTCATGAAATTCAGTTTTCTGTTGTTTCTTTTCTTTCACAATTGGTCGGAGTTTTATGGACTCTTTCAACAAACACATATCTTACGAAAACTGTTTACCGCACGTTCGCCAACCGCAATCATAATTTGTCAAAAGATTTATTACTTGTGTTTTATTGGTCCACTTTAACAAACTTTTTTTTTCTCAAACAAAAATCACGAAGCTGTGAACGGACTTTCATCGTCCTGCTCAAAGATAAGATGATGAATCTTCTACAAGTGCCCTTTATATTTTAGGTGTATAATTTATCATCTATCTCGATGTTAATGATTTCTGTGAGTCAATTTTCAGGGTTGATGATGATGCTGACGATGTTTGATGATTTTGTTGATGATTACAAATGAGGAGGAGGAGAATGTTCAGTCAATGTTTTTCTTGACTTCTAAGAAAGCATGTGAATGTTGTAAGTGGGCAACCACTGTGCCGACGGCTTTAAGTCCTCTCCGAGGGACTTGATAATGAGGATTAATACCTTAGCAAAATGGTCCCAGCGCATTTACTTGGTTTCGAGACCAATGCTGTACGGCCTACTAGCTACCTTTTAGCCATCGCGCCTCCCAACTAAAAACCAATCCAAAGTCTTTCAGGAATGGAATCGAATCACAATTCTTGTTTATCGATTCGTGAAGTGTTCAGGTAAATCACCTTGTTATTGCTACATCATCCCATTGTCCATTCCGCCTCAATACCGCTTCATCGATTTCGGAATATTATTTGTAGAATATTTTGAATAGCCATATTTGTATTACTCGTTAGTAGTATAGCTTTAGGCCGTTGAGATGCGCTGACAAAAGAATTCATCAAATTCAATGACCTTCAATTGACCACGACGGCGTGTTAAAGTTGGTTGTAATCTACCTTTTATTCAAATGATCATAAGTCCGTTGGATAATTTGGCACGTACATGTCGGTTTGAAGCATGAACAACCCTGGTATATGCAACTCTTGTGGACAAGTTGACTTAACTTTTCATTTTATGTTATATTGGAAGGATGTGACTTTGTTTTGGAAAATAATATGTAATTTGATATTTAATCTATTCCAAAAAGAAGTACAAATAGACCAGAAGATAATCGTTGTAGGTAAGGATATTGGAAACAAGAAATATTCACTTCTGAATATTATTTTAAATTATGCGCAATATGCAATTTATAAATGTTACGTTAAGAAGATTGTTAATGGTTCTGTTTACTACCCACATACTTTGTTTTTTTAATTCAAGTCGTTGCTAAGATTATAATTAAGATATGAATGTGTTAGCAAAGAAAATAATACTAAGCTGGAAGAATTGTTGAATATACTCTCATTTTTAGCCTATGTTATGTATTGCTATTATGGAAATAAAAACCTCGCTTGAGGATAAGAGAGAAAAAAACCCTGGTATATCACCCCGCTTGTACTAAATATTACAATCCATATACCACATACACCTGTACAACCGTGTACTAACAAATGCTAGCGGTATTTATACTGCCTTTGACATCTCAAACATTTGAATCCTTGAGGATTCTAAACAAACTAATAGTTACAATTATACCGTTTGCGCAATGTTGTTGATCCAAAAACAATTGCCACTTCGACTTCGAACCATCTTCGGATGCATATACTCGAAGTTGAAGTAGTCGTTGCCAGAGTTTGCAGTTGCACATTTTCTGAATGAAAACAAAGTACAGAAACGCCTTTATAGGCCAGGTCCAAAGTATATTTTCTTGAGATATCATGATGTTCAACAAGCCCCAAGTATTTCAACCGAGGATAATTTACAATTATGACTTTAAAGGTAAAGACCAGGGAGGTGTTTCACAAAGATCCTAAGTCGAACTTATCTCTAAGTTGGACTTAAAAGTTATGGAAAGCTATTAGCATCCTTAAAAATATTTTGTAAATGTTATTTTAAAAGGCATAAAATTTTGATTCGAATCATTCGTATTTTCTATTATCGTGGTAGATTTCATGTTCTTGATGTGGAATTTATGGAAAGTCTAAAATACTTGATTTTTCGCTTTTGAATATATTTTATTTTAAGGCTACAAATGGCTCTCCATAACTTTTAAGTTCAACTTACAGTTAAGTTCGACTTAGAATCTTTGTGAAACACCCCCCAGTATTGGTAACGCTCCAATTTCAAAAAATGAAATGGAAGCTCTCATTACCAATCATGTGAAAGAATATGTTTTGACTAATACATGATGATAAAAAATTTGCCGGGAAACCGCCTACTAATTCATATATTTGGTAAATTTGTTTCTCTCATGGTCGTGTGAGAGATATAGGGTAGTCCCATATACATCTTTCTGTATAGTGCTTGTAACTTTACGAAGAATGGGCCAAATTTCTTATCATTTTGATGATTCCAGAACCTTGCAGATGCTAGATGCTAGATGATCAACCTTTTCTGATCGATTCCACAACGTTTCTTTCACAATGCAATCGTATGACCATTACTGGTCTTTACCTTTAAGTATGTCAAGCAATTTAATTCAGTTAGGTAATAGTCATCAACGCCTCGCAGTGTCCTTGTATCATACGATAGTTTAACGTACGACTATTAAATACGTCATAAATATATTAAAACAGTAGCCATGAAGTCAATGCTATAACATAAACCCAGTTTAAACTATGTGTATTTATATTGATATCGTGACCAAACGATATTCCTATTAAGCACTCCAAAATTCATTAGCGTCTGCGTGATATCGTCGATTCATAAATAATTGCTACTTCGACTTTGAGTAGAGTATCAGTTAAAGGTCTTTTAGTAGTGTGTATAGACACGCACAAAGAAAAGCTATCGAGACCCACAGTGCTTATATATATGAAACCCCAGATCGTTTTCATTTACAATGTACGCATTTGGGGCGACCTAAATATATCCTTTAACCGGACAGTTTTGTCATTCAAGTCTGCGCAATATCGTTGATCCGGAAAAATTTGCCCCTTCAACTTTAAGAGGTGTATCGAATTGTTGCTTGAAGTAGTTAAACGAGCACACACAAATTACATTTAGTTCATCGTTAATAGATGCCTATTTTTGGATGAATGTATTGAAACGCTTGTACTGAACATGCGATTGTATATTCTATCGAAGTTGGGAAAGAAAAGAATGCTCGAAAAACTATTTAAAACTAAGATTTCTATTATTGGGTACCTTTTAGTGAACCGAGAGTCGTTAACGTACTCTCCACGATGTCGTTGATCCAAAACCAATTGCTACTTCACATTTGAGTAGTATATTAAAATAGGGTTGAAGTAGCTTTGACCGACATACACCCCCACACACTCACACGCCTATACAGCAATTTCTAATGAGCTTTGTAAAAAGAATAAACCCTCTAACTCTGAGCAAACCGATACTATCGTTGATCCAGAAACGATTGCGACTTTAACTATCAGTAGGGTATTAGATGAGCGATTTGAAGTGGTTGTGACAGACATATGAGCCCACACACTCTACACACAACCGCACACACGCGCATATATACACACGCACACACACACACACGCGCACATATAGTATTATCACAAACTCCAAACTCAAAGCAGACCTGGAACTAATAGTTCGATTCGATTATCTTTTCCTTGATTATTCCTTGAAAACCAATATATCAATATCTTTGTTGACGTATTGTAAACAATGTACATTTTCATAACAAATTATGATCCCATTTTGTTATCGGTACAAAAATCGAGAAATAGGAAGTTATTCTTTTATTTGCGGAGGAGCGGTTGTTATGAGCCTTATCCCATGCACGCAGCTAGATGATCCCCTTGATATATAACGCGCCCTTATATCCTTTCTGCATCCTTCGATCCGAGTGAAAGCGACCCTTTCAACCCCAACACCAGACAGTAGGGCATGCTATACACAGGGGCATTGCATGAGAAAGGGGTGGGGGTAATCTGGATCTCTACTCTAGACTTGTCAGAAATTAGGCGACCATTCTTCATGTGCTGTTTCTTTTGATTTTCTTGACGGAATTAATGAAATGTATACTATCTAACAGTATCTGTTCAAAAGACATTCACTGATAATATTCGAGATTTTTGTTGTTGAAATTGTGCAAAAATAAACCCTGGTTGCATTTCTTCAGTCACTCTGATAATATTCATTGCTCTCTCACCTAAATGCATACGTCAATATTTGGTCAAATAATTGTTTTGTTTGCTCCAATTATGTTGAATTTGATAATGATATTATGTAATACTGGATTATTGTATCTACTTTTCCTGAATAAAAGAAATAATATCACCACACTTTACAATATTTGTTTGGAGATAGTTAAAGGAGCGTATTACAAGGTACTAACACTAATGCAGGGGCTTTTTTTTTATTAAGAAAGTCCATCCATGTATTATATAGAAGCTGACAAAAATAAAGGGGGCACAAACGTCCATACTTCCAACCTAAATAATTAGAAGGGTGCCCGGTGCCCCCCTCTCATGTGCTCTCTACGAGTCCGCTTCTGATATGAGAATGAGCGCATTACTACCTCGCTTGTATTATTTGCAAAGATCCCTGGCAACGTGCCTTTTGCCCCAAAGAGGGGAAGGGGGCAAGCCTCCCGTACCCCCTTTTTTATCCGTGTGATGAGGATGGGAGTATGAACGCACTACCACCTCGCCTGGCCTGCTGTGCAAAGATCCTTGGCAACAGGCCTTGCAGTCAATCGAGCCCGCGCGACCTATCTCCTGCCGCTTCAACAGATATTAAGTATCGATCTTAAGTACTGGGCTATAGAATGCTGCAATGTGC